>MZZL01000037.1:12196-64767 GCA_002749535.1 Apophysomyces variabilis
ATAAAAAATGGATAACAAGAATAAATCCTTGAGACTCGAGAAAAGAGTTTTTTATTAAGATTAGATTCCAAGTCTTATTTATACTGTGAGCGGTTATTAGATCGTAGTTTCTTTGACACAGATAATAAACCAATCAGTAAACATATTCATGACGAAGAAAAGTTTTTCATTGGGATAGCCAATGGTAGATTTTCGTTTAGTCATGGTAAAGAGGTTATCTCTGAGTTCCTGAGTCTGGACTGTGTCTTTATTCAACAGGTTTCAGACTGTTATTGTGTCAGATCGACTTCAGGTTCAAGAAGAAGTCTTTTTTACGATCTCCGCTTTATTCTTCTTTTAATTACTGCTTTGGGTAATGTGAAGACGTTTATTGGTCTGTGTGTATGTCGAAATATGACAACGGCAAAGAATCCAGACTTTAGTACATACAAGTTAAAAAGTCTTCATGGAGAACCGCTCACTTCTTGGGTACATGCTGACAGACTGGCAAAAATCAACTTCGACACAGAACCCACAACCCCATGGTTTGACCCCACTGCTACACGTACTGTATGGCGTTCTCAAATGCGTTTACCATCTGAATCTGACGAAGTTGACAAGCTTGCCATCTCCGAAAATACTCCGAACGCTCCGTCTACCATCCCGACTGGCTTTGCGCACAACGATTCTGCCATTGTTTGAGGGTGAACAAGTATTTCGGGGGGGAGTAATGTCGTGGATGAGACTGCTCCACATAGTGACACGTCACCATCAAAGAGAAAATTCAAGCTGACCAATCCTGGTCACCGGAAAACCATTGTTCCGAACACGTGATCTGAAAGATCATTACAGATACTACTTGAACATTCTGGAAGTATTATATATACAAATCAAAATAGACATTCCTAGTACTTTCTAGTAAAAGTATTATACATAGATTATATTTCTTCTAGCATATTCTGTTCTGTAAAATATAAATATCATTAGAATAACATTCAATAAAGGAAACGAAGAAATCAATCAGTAATCCAAGAGTTATCTTTTACTCTTTGCTTTTGACAAGGCTGGTTTGAGCATTCCGGATATTATCATCGTTTGGACGGAAGCAAGACAACCAGGGGAAAAGAATCCAAGAATCCGACAAGCCGTCAGATGGGGATGTGGTGTAGTGGTATCACGTCTGCTTTGCATGCAGAAGGCCCCGGGTTCAAACCCCGGCGTCTCCATTTTTACGTTTTCCGTGCGAAAACGGATTTTTTTTTTCTGTCGTGCGCGGTATTTTCTTCCTGATCTGGGTTTTCTTCCTGGCAAAGGTCAAACCCACTGGGGATCAAGGGTAACAAAAGAGATAGAGAATAAACGGATGATTGTCTTTATTGCTAAGCAAATTCATGGATATTTATATTTTTTCTAAATCTAATTGTAACAATGCTGATACGGTCGAGCATTCGAAATAAGTAAAATAAACGGGCAAGAGATTATGTAATGGTTTTGCTGAGCATGGTACTCCTGGAGATGTTGCTCTTTTGTAGTGAAGGCCGAAGCGTTAAAGGTTTACCGTTTTTGGATCAAGGCCGATCTGAGCAAAAGGTTTGTGTCACTACAACTTTGCAGGCACGACATTTCGAATTTCTTTGTTTTGAACTGTCGTTGCAAGATCCACATTACTTTTTACCAACGCTGGAGTAAAGGAACGAATTAGGTGGTTAGGGAACCGAAAAATCAGATGACAATGTTTACAATCGGATCCTCGGAAAACGCCATCTATTGAACGAGTTCCCTTTCAAATCGTCAGAATTGCATGATTTTTGGTATGATCTGTCAATAAGACAAAAGATTATTTTTACTCGACTACGTTACGGTAGCTTGGTTGACAATTCAGATCAAAAGGGCGACAGACGCTGTGTGTTTACACGGTTACTGGCCTTTTTCTGAATCGCTACTACCGAAATAAATCAAGACTATTTATTGGAGAGGATCGGTACAAAAAAATGATCGTTTATTTACGCTAACTTCTTGGCCAAATTCTTTCTATATCGTTTCCAGGTATCTACCATCGGATAATTGTCAGACATAAAATAATTGTCCAGTAACTCTATGTCTTTGCGGATTAATCTCATTCCTTGTCAATAAAATTATGGCATGGGATCCAATTCGTTTGAAGTCCATCTGCTACCAGTAATGAAAATTGTACCGCTGACGACGCGACTGTCTAGCGCTCTCTGGCTCTGATGGACAGTAAGAGATTATACTGGTTAAAAAAGGGGCTTTCTGCATTAGCTAAACACTGAAGAAGGTAACTGATCAAACAATGCGTATCACTTGCCTGCAATCCCCTTTTTTAGTTGTGTTGATACGTCAATGCTTGCTTCATAATCCCCATTCTTTCACGGCAATTGCATGTCTTGTGTTCTCCATTCTTTATCACAAGGTATAACAAAATCATCATACGCTTTCTCCCCGCTTTTCTTTTTTTTTTTTGAATCCTTTTATCTTTATTTTCCTTTTTATTGTTGGTTATCTTACATGTTCGCAAGGGCATCTAAAGATTTGCCTTCTACACGGTGGATGATCCATTCCGCATGGGGTTTAGCACCCAAGAGTTCATAGAACTTTCGCGAGGGTTCGTTCCAGTCGAGGACAACCCATTCGTACCGACCACATTCGCGTTCCTTCGCTATGACTGCAAGCTGGATCAACAGCTTTTTACCAATACCGCAACCGCGATACTCAGGGCGGACAAAGAGATCTTCCAGGTACAGTCCCGGCTTGCCGAGGAAAGTGCTGAAGTTGTGGAAGAAAAGGGCAAAACCAGCTGCCTCTTTTTCAGAATCAGGTGTTTTCTGACAGTACGCAATGACGACTTCGGCATAAGGGCGTGGTCCGAAAAGGTTCTGATGAAGTATAGCTTCGGTCGCCACAACCTGGTGAGAAAGCTTTTCGTATTCTGCTAATTGCTTGATAAACGAAAGAATAAGAGGGACGTCTTCAGGCTTGGCTGGTTCAATGCTGACAGTAACCATTTTTAAATGTAGTCCAAGAAGAAAAAGAAAGAAAAAAACACGATTTTCCCTGGAACTCTTTTCCCCACGCCCATCTCGTTATTTAAGCTGATCGAACTCCGCTACTCTCACTGTCGTGACTCATTGTGCCGCAGCCAAAGAAAAAAAAAAAGTTCTTGCGAATATCCATTGTGCGCACCTCTAGAAAAAGGGGACTTTCTGAGTAACAGTAGATTATCATTCTGCATCTCCGTCTCGGTCCTGCGTAGTTATGCCCGAAACCGAGTACTCGGCTAACATAACCCATTCATTCGAACAGGAAAAGAGAGCGAACACAAACTAGAATGTGTCGGTTCGTTCATATTTCGGGGTCCTGTTTATGCTTAAGCATAGCCCTCATTGACCTGTGTTTACAGCTTCATAAAAAAACAAAGAAAAAAAAGGAAAGCAATTTACATTTCGAAAGAGTGGTTCGCTACTAGACAAGTAGCCATCCGGAAAACATGTTCAATCGATAGAGAAAAAATTATATCCAGATCCATCCCATGCCTTGGGCTTCCTATTATACATGATTATGCAAAATTTGATTATATTTTTGTTTTGTTTTTTTTAGGTTCTTTACTCTGCCCTAAGCTCAAGCTGTGTTGCGATTTCTTCGATTCTGCGCACGTACAATGTAGCGGAACTAGGAATATTACGTATTGAACGGAACTCTTGATATACTTTTTGTGCGTTTTCCTTGTCTTCACAATACAGCATGGCATTCATTGCAGCGTAGTACGTACGTATAAGAAGAGGTCGATGAGCAGATTCATGCCGGGTATACGTGTCTGTTAAAGCAGATGGTCGGTAGGGTAGCAGCCAGATGTTTCGTATGCTTCGGTAGTCATCAAATTCTAACGCACCCAACATCATGATATCAAACGTTACCACGTCTGGAATCACCTTAGGATCAGGTGCCGGAACGTTTGATCCATCTCCAGTCAAACGTCTGCCAATCATGGTTTCAAACACGCTTCTTGCCACAGGATACCACGCCTTGTCCGCAGTGAGACCCATCAGTAAAGCATTGTAATGCACAGGAGTGAGTGTTACTCCATCCAGCTCTTTCCAAAACTTCCATGCTGCATCTGGTCTTTTCATTCGTGCAAAAGAAGTAAGCAACGTGGTGATCGCTAAAGCATCCGGCTTTTTGCCAGTCTTTACAATATCATCATATAGTTTCCGTGCCGATTCCGCATGCGAATCACGTAATGAGATATCTTGTTCATACGAAGACCCGGACGGCAATCGCTCCGCCTTCTCTAACCGTGCTCTGCCAGCCAAACCATGTGCTTCCATTAGAACTGTCAATGCCGCCTGATCCAATCTGGAGCCGTCGCCATCCTTTAGACTGTCCAAGAGGGTGATGGCTCGCATCTCATTCTCAGATATAGGGGACTCCAAAAGCATATTTGCTAAAATCGTATACATCGGTACATCTGCAGAGATTCCTCGGTCCACCATCTTCCGGAAGGTCGTATAGGCCTTATCGAACTCACACGCATCGGCATAGCCTTTGATAAGTGGCGAAAACGTAACCACATCTGGCTTAACATTGAATGGCGCGTTCGACATACGTTCTATGACACTAGCCGCCTTGTCTAAATTGCCCAATTGCGCATATCCATACACCAAATGCGAGAAGATGTACGAGTTAGGTCTGATTCCGGTCTTTACCATAGTCTTAAAGGTCCTTTCGGCTGCCGGCATATTCCCGGAATAAACAGCGCTGCGAATGGCAAGCGCATAAGTGATGACATCCGGTTTAAGTTGGTCTGAACTCATCGAGTCAAAAATAGACGAAATTGTATCTTCCCGTATTGCTCGCCGAGATTGGGCCTGTGTACCATGGATGGCCATCGCCAAATTATAGGTTCGCTTATTCGCGTCAATTTCCTTCATTGTCATATGATCAAACAACTCCGTAAATTGATTGATGTTTGTCTCAGGGTCCGACCTCAAGTCCAGAGCGGACATTCTGGTATTATAAGATACCACGTCCTCTCGGATACCTCCTGCTAGCATAAGCCTAAGCCGTGGTTCGATAGCAGCACTGTACTCGGGCCGTTCCAGGTAACAATGAAGAAGCATGTTATAGATCGTCATGCTGTTCGGTATCTGTTTCCGTTGCATCGTATCATAATACTTGAGTGCTTCATCGACATCGCCTCGCTTAAGATAGTAATTGATAAAACTACCATAAGTCACTGCCCCAGGAGTAATGTTCATACGGAGCATGGTATCGTATGTACGGAATGCTTCATTTACATCTTGTTTTTTCAAGTAATAGTTGATCAGCGTGTTGAACGTGTAGCTGTCCGGTGCGACCTTTCTCACTTTGGCAGCACTGGGTTCCTCTGGCGCTGCACAACTACAGCTGCACCCGCATTTTCCTTGTTTCTCTATGGCTAACATATCGATCGTCTTCTTCATCTCCTCTTCATCATCGGCTGCTGAATATGACCTTAACAATGCGTTGATGGTGAAAGTGTTAGGCTTATGTTTCAGTCGAACTAGCACTTGGTAAATGTCTTTGACCGAATCCAGCGCTCGGCGCATGTCTTCGCGTGCCTGCAACCGTGCATGCCTGACAACCTGGTCAGCTATGCCATCCAACACGTTGTTGAACGTTCGTAAATTCGGTACAATGTTTGCTTCTATCATTCTGTTCATCCATTCGTTCGCAACGCGATTGTCACTCTCTGTGTGACAATCTTTGAGAAAACCATTCAAAAAGATATTATAGGTCATACGATCTGGAGACAGTTTGGCTGTGCTGACCATCTTTTGGTAAAGTCTTTCTGCGCCGGTCAGATCAGACGCCTTTACTTTAGCTGCCAGCATTAGGTTGTAAGTGGGCAGGTCTGGCTCCAGCCCGCTTTTCTCTATATCATAAAATAATGTCTCTATCTTTGAGAGATATCGTCGACGGTGGAGTGCATCAACATGTTTGAATCTACGTATGTAGGCAGCCATCAGTTTGTTGTAGGTTAACGTTGTCAGCGGCTCTGAACAATAGCGAGATCGGTTACGGAACAGAACTTCGGCACGATCCACTCGATCTATTTTTCCAAGCAAGTCAATAATAACGGCGAAATCGCGCGCGTTCCACATATATCTCGTTTTCTGGGTGTGACTGAGCAGCGTTTCCAGCCGTTGCTCATAACGTTTCCGAAGATCGTCATTCCTTTGCAATTCTTGTGAATGGCGCACGCTAACTCCGTATCGTAGTGTCGCAAATAAATTCTGCACAATTGCAGGGGGTATCGGGTTTTCAGTGGGATGATGCGTGGCGGATTCAAATGCCTTCCATGCCTTGTCCGTTTTGCCCGCCGTCAAGTATGTATGAATAGACAAAACGAGAGGTGTGCGTAGGTGTTTGTCGATTTCTGAGCTGACGTGCAGAGGAATGTTCTTTTGCAACTTTTTCTTCTCCAGGTCCATCCATGCTTTCTCAACCCGATCGGGTGGCGTTCTTGCCTCTTCCAAGTTCTCGAGTAAATTCCGTACTTCCACGTCTAATAAGGCAAACGCAAATAAATAGATTAATACGATATATTGTCTTTCACAGAGGCAGGAGACGTTACTTCTTCGCGAGCTGACCGAGATCATACGTTTTCGCAGGGGTGACCTTGCGCGAAGGACCTCTTCTTGCCCATATACACTGCATACGAACTCTCGCCACTGCTGAAATAGCCGGTTATTAACATGTTGTCGCACGCCAGACTGCAGGTGTCGGCACCGCAAATGGACCATGTGTACGCTTTAGCCGCAATGTTTGAAGGGTTAAGTCCTGTCACGAAATGGATAGGCTTTTTCTTTTTTTTTTTTGGGTAAAAAAGTTCGTACTTGACGTCATCTATTTACACGCGCTTGGTGCACACCTTTTGACTTTCTGCTTTTGTACATATGTATTGGAGTGTGTTCTATCTGGTTACCCGATGAACTACAGAATCACATATACCAATGCTCATTTCCTGAAAAAAAAAACAACAAAGATACGCTGTATTCATTCTATGTCGGAACCATCAGAGCGTACAAGCAGGAAAGATTCCTGCTGTGGTCGGGAGTTGTAATAAGCGACTTGACTCGTCAGCCCACTTTTTTCCAACTTGCGTAACATTCCCCAGGGTGACATGTCTAGATTTTCTAATATTTACGTATCGTAATGGGAGATAAAACCAAAAAAATTGCCCTAATTGGATTAAAACCATGAATCGTTTTACTCTTCTGCATCCATATACAAGGAGATATTAGGAGATAAATCCCGAAAAGCAGCTTCAAGAGGTGCAAAGAAAAGTAGACGATGAATGGAAAACGGCAGCTGCAAGGAGAGGATCATGTACATAAGTAGCGAGAGACAACAGGAAAGAAAAGAAAAGGAAGAAAGAGGCGAATGAAATGGCTATACTAACCAAGATGTGAATGCCAGGAAATCTTTGCAGAGAAAAAGTAGTAGCAGGATCATGGCTCGATCTTTGCAGCCATGGTCAAGTTTGTGCCATTCAAGGCATTGATTCCATAACACTCAAATGACAGACCAAACCAATCGTATCTGTGGCGGCATATGACGCTTTGCTTGCGGCTCACATAGATAAGCTTCTTTCCCGACCATTTTATATAGTGCAACCCACAGTAAGACTCCAATGTACCAGAGCATAACATATCTACACGAAGGGTGATCAAGGCATAGCCAGAAAAGCTAATGGACCGGATAATTTACTTGATGAGATCATTGTTTAAAGAAGATGTTCCCGTTTAAATGTTTGAAGGCGATCCTTCTAATCGAAGGGATGATCCTGATCTCCATTTCCCTTTGTGCCTCTGTCATAGCTGGATAGATGACTCGGCGTACGGGCACACAAGCTGCTCTCTCTGTTGCACTGATTGAGACGTTGGTCCCATTGCTACCACATTGGAGAACTTTTTAAGTTGTTTCCGATGAGAGCAAGGTAAGGGTTCACCTTTTCCAGCGATAGCAAGCAAAGCCTAAGCCAATAGAAAACTACAATTGAGCTGTTAGAAACGGATAAACGCCATATTTCCACGCTTATTTTAGTGTTGGATAGGGTAATTAGATAGTGAAAGAAAATGTACTATGACATAAACTGGGGGACAGTTTGCCGCTTGAAACAGCTTTACCAATATTTACTCGTTTACTCCCCAATTTTCCATGTTCTCGCGGGATGACAATAAAGAGGCAGTAGTTAGATCAAAAGTTGTTATTCATACTAGTCTTTCTCCAATAAAATCCCCTGCTTTTTCTTTTGGTTCTCACAGTTTCCAATCTAACATCAATAGAGAGAGAGAAGGAGAGAGAGAGAGAGGAAGAGTACAACGTACCATGTGAAACTCATCCTTTTTTTTCATGGCTCTTCTCCCTGCATAGTGTGTAATACAAAAAGTGTTGTCTTTTTTTGTTTTAATAGAAGGCATTAGTGTGTGAGAGTGCATAACAGCTTCGTATCATGTGTGTTTCAAATGTGGCTTTCTGGTCCATCCAATTTCGGGTTTGCGTAACCGCTCTCTCCTCTTAGCTGTTTCCAAGCATCATTATGCCATGCATGAACGGGATCGCGGATAGTGTTGATCTTCTGTTTTCGATCTGAACTCAAACAGAAAAAAAAAATGGGGGGGAGGAGAAGAGCATATAGATAAAAGAAAGCGACATAGTGAGCGTCTATCCTTTCTTTTTTCTTTTCTGTCTACTCAGTCTCTTCACGTACTTGTTTTTTATCTCACAAGTCAAATGGGAGAGAAAACAGGCTTCTCTAAAGTAAAGACATGCACTTTTTTTTCTCCAAAAAGGAAGACATGCATGTGTCTAATCGCCATATTTCTTCCTCACAATAACAGTGTTTGAAACTAAAATTTTAGCGCATCTCTATTCGACTGTCAAACCCTGTTCATAACATCTGCGGGTAATGACGAGCCGCTCGCTTTCTATCTTTCTTTTCTGTACACAGTGTCAAGTTGGTTACACAACGGACGTTGAAATGCTCCTTTTTCCTGTTCTATTCAATGAAAGCAAGTCATCATGGGCCATGCTATGCGCTGCAGGGCCTTCTTTGTGGTAAAAGCCTAACAAAAACAAAAAAAAAGCAGTTTTACATCTCGGTGCAGGTCCGGACTCGGATGACTCGTCCATTTTCCATTTTTGTATAGATTGTCTTTTTGGACGCCCCACTTGGAAAAAGTGCGCCTTTGTAAAACGCCATTTTCTGCTTTAACATGTATAACACATATACACACAGGGTGTGTAATAGAATAGGTTCGTAGGGGAGTGGGCTTATGGCCTGCAGTGGGGTCGCCTCGTTGACTAGCCTAAGCAAATACTGACGATAGCCCTGGACTTATTCCTGATGTAGATGTATATATTTGCCGTTGGAAGGTCACTCTCCTTCCGCTTTACTGTCTGTTGTTAGATCTGGATGCAACGTGAAACCGGAACTTGCGCTAAAAAGTGAACCCCTTCCTACTTTTCTACCATGATCCCTTCGTCTTGCGTTCCCCAAATTGCGCAATGTTTTGTTTATTCTAAGTTTGAGAAACTCTATTAGCCGCGCGCATAAAAGAAAAATAAGAAAGAACCAGAAAGGAAAAATTAGCTTTTGTCAGAAGCAAAAGATGGCTAAGGAAGCAAACTTGCTTTTGAAACATGCAAGGTCGAATCCCGAACAGAACAGGATGTACACTCTATCCGACTGTCCGATTGATGAATTATTGTAAAGAAGAATTACAATGTCAATGCCAATTCAGCCTTTATCTTTGTAGAAACAACAAGAATTAGTTCGAAACGCGGTTTTCTTTATCCGGCAGCAGACCGCAGAAGAGTGATGAATAGCCTTCGAATGAACCCATCCTTGGTCCAAAGCATCCATCTACTGACATCAAAGAACAGGAAATGATTTGACAGGATTGTACTTTTCTGTGTTGGGAACAACGACATTGACCGATACCCATGACCTTGGTTGATAAAATAGTTAGACTAAAACTTTACTTTTTCCAAAATCCCAATGCAAAACAGTTTGCCTAGAAAGGACTGAATTCATCATCAAGTTTTTTTACTTTTTTGTTTCTCCGTTTTGGACGATATATTTAATACAGTAATATAGGGAAGGAAGGGGGAGAAAAGAAAGAAAAATAGAAAGGGAAACCAAAAGATAACCATCGAGTCAAAGGGTAGCCCGTGTAACCATAGAAAGGCATAGCATTATGCATTACCGTTATCCTCCGCAATGTTCAAATTTCCAAACTGTTGTTGGAACTGAAATGATCCAACTTGTTCATGATGACGATGATTGTTAGAATCCACCAATCGGATAGGTTGTTGTAAGGAATTTTGTCGATTTTGTTGTTGTTGCTGTTGTTGTAGGTATCCGTTGGGATCTTCCTTCACCGATGCTTTCTTCCCTGCGAAATTATGATCATAAGCGCAGGCTCCAGTATTGTTCATTTGCTTATGGTCTGGAATCAGTTCGCCTCTTTTAGCTGCATCCACCATTTGCTCCAATTCCCTTATCCTTTCTTGGTATCTTGCCACCTCGTCCCGAAGTTCCTTTATATGGTCGACTGAGAGTTTCAAAATGGTTCCTTTGTTGATGGCTCTTGTATTTGAGCCACCTTGACCTCCGGAAACGGACATGACATTGGAGCTAGTGGGTGCCGTTTCGAGCAGATGTTCAGGTAATAAAGTACACAATTCTAATACAATGGAGTGAATGGATAGCCCTCTCTCTCTCTCTCTCTTTTCTTTTTTTTAATTTCTTTGAACCATCGCCATCATTTGTTTTCTCTTTTTCTTTTATCGTACCATGAATTCGTTCGTTTATGTTATCTCTCCTTCTTCTTTCAACGGCATTATGTGATTCGCGGCGTCGGCGTCGTCTTTCAAACATCTCTTGCAAACTTTATTTTTTTTTTTGCTCAGCCAGGGCTCAGTCAAGAAAATAATAAAGTGACGAACTTACTTTCTTTGTTGTGATTCGTCATCTTCTGTAGTAGCAAATCCATCGAGGTGTCCAGTAGAAGTGGAGGGTGATACAATAAGATCTCTAGTGGCGAAGATAGGGGATTGACCGAAAGACGAGCTTGCGGAATCCAGACTGGTTCCGAACCAGTTCTGAGCACCGGCATCCGCAAATGACATGGGACGACCAGTGCCCGGATTAGGAGGGCTCATGGCGATAGAAGCAGCACCGAAACTGTTCTGACGTCGATGCATTTGATAAGAAGGGTTAAAGACTGGGTTGTTTCGTGCAACAGGCACAGCTCCGACGGTGCTGTGAGATGCGTCCACTGGAGCCATGTTAGAGAAGTGATCGGTTGAATCCACGTTGAATTCTTGATGTGTAGGTGAGTACATATTGGAATGACCACAGCAAATATGAAGACAAAGCGAGAGCAAGAAAAAGAAATAGAAAAAGAGAGAGAGAGAGAAAGAGAAAAGAAAAAAAAAAGGGAGAAGTTGGGAAGTGCGGGGAAGTAAAAATCGCAAAAGAGAAAGAGAGAGAGGGAGAGAAGTGAAACTGAAGTCCTTAACTTTTTTTTTTTCCACATTCATTTTTCCAACTTTTTCACTCTTCAAGAGTTTCAATATTATATAATCATATCCTTTTCCTATATGATATACACTTCAAGTTTCTTTCTATGGATTGTAACTTCTTGTTATTGATGATTCTTCTTTCATGGGAATGGCATCAATTGTTCCTTGATGAATAACAAACATATTCTTTTCTTGTCCTCCCTCCCCTCTCTCCCCCCCTTCTCTCTCTCTCTCTCTTTTTCTCACCGTGAGAAAAATTAGTCCAAGTGAAAAATTTGTTTCTGTAACAGGTTTGGTGTAATCTATAGTTCGTTTTATTATTATTCCTTCTCGCTTGATTCCCGTCATCCTTTCCTAAGCGAGACAACGATGTATAGGCTGCATCACTTGCATGATACCAAACCGATATGGTAAACACCTTTGGAAAAACAGTATTTGGGCGGTCATTTAAAACTACAAATTAAAAAGATGGATGCAAGTGACAAACGAGAGTCAAAGTTATTTCGTCTGGCTTAATCATTCTTTATGGATGAAATAATAACAGCGGATCCCCCCCTTTTCTATAGGCCTTCAAAGCACGGGCCATGACCACGGGACATGTGGTTGGGAAAAAAAAAGGGGAAGAATGGGATTCATTTAACGTAAGCACAACTGAGTGGTAATGTGTCATGTACAAATTGTAATCTATATATACGTATATATGTAATATGTGTATTACCTGTCTCTCTTTTCTTTGTGTTAATAAAGAGCGGACATGACAAAAAAAGGTAAGAAGTACGGAAAAAGGACAGAGAGAGAGAGAAAGAAAGAGAGAAATGAGAAACACGGATGCATTTCGTCATCTATTTTGTACAACATCGCTCGATTTGGCAGATTACGATCGATAAAAGAGTGTGTGTGACAGGAAATAAAAAAGGGGATTTCTTTCCGCATTCAGTTTTCATGTTCACAAGGACATTCTTCGCTTACATCCCGTGACTGAAATCCAAATGGTGAAGTTTAGCCTTTAAGCCTTGTGAAACGAACTGTCCATTTTTTTTCTCTATTTTGCAAGCCCCATCTTGTATACATATCGTCATTGCATAGACATGAAGTAAAACCTTAAAGAGCCAGCCTTATTTCACCAGTGGTCTACTGTGGGAAAAGGTACTATCTCCACATTTCCCTTTTTCTTCTTTTCTTCCTGCCATCGATTATAAAAGCGTGCCATTCGCTGTCGACTTTTCTCGCTTCCGGTATTGACCGTCGGAATGATCCGTTGGATATCCAAACTCGCAATAAAGGCTCCCAATTCCCGGAAACTCGAATGCTCCGAATAAGGAATACCATAAATCTTCACACTAACTGATGAGTATTGCGGCTTCAACATCAACGTCCGATCAGACGGCGGCGCAACCACGTCCTCCAGCGAACAGGAAACCATGTTAAAGACTTGGGCTTCAGAAGCCTTGAAAGTCCAGCCAGTCGGCCGAAAAGCAACAACGGACGTAAAATGGGGCTCCAGTTTCTTAATGTATGTATACAAATACTAATCAAAAGATACAAAAGAGAAACAAGTACCAGTCATGGTTATTATTCTCTTTCTTTCATCTGCCTTTTTTCTCTGTTACCTCAGATCGAAGATGATGTAATTTAAGTACATGAACTTGTGCTTCTTTTTGTTCCCTAGTCAACATGGATACCAGCTCCTCATTTTCTTGACAACTTAAAATAGCCCGCTTCTCCTCCGTAACATAAATTTTACTGCCCAGCAGCTTTGCGATCTCTGATCAATTCCCCCCTTCCTTTTTAGTCTTCGCGCCATATAACGAGAACATCGCTTTTCACACTTACTATAAAACATTTTCTCTTTTCCAATTGTATAGGCACCAACGACAATAAGTATCCGTGATGTTTGGGTACCGTTTCCTGCCTTGGTGACCACTCCCTTTGGATCCTTCGTCACCGTAGTTGGCGTAACTTTGTTGGACTTGTCAGCACAGGGCCCAAGGGAAGGTGTGGAAGATGAAGTTGTTTTTGATTTAAACCACCAATCCAGTTTACCACGGTTATCTGATTCTGTGGCATGACCAAGCTTAAGATGATTACGAACAATGTCACAAGCTGCTTCGATGCATTCTTCTTGCGCAGGAAACCCGTAGTTAGGACTGAGATAGGTTGTATCCAGGTACAGATTATGGATAGGCTGTTGATGGATAAGCGGATGGAGACACATACGAGGATTAGCTCGGAAATCGCCAGTGTGAAGATGACGCACCACCACGCCATCCTGCCTAAGAATTTTAAAAAGGAAAAGGACAGAACCGGGACAATGATTCGCATCAATCAACCCAACCGTCATGTGGTCGTTGAGCGGCGTCTCTTGATCCATCGGCAAGGGATGGAGATACTTACGGCTGACACCCAGTTGCTGATGCACCAGGTTGGCTGTAATGGTCGAACAATAGATAGGTCCATGAGACCATCCCTTGGACAATCCTTGGTAATGATCCGAATGGAAATGGGATAAAAAATAGCCATCACAGTCAGGAATCCTGCCATAGTTAAAAGCATCCACCGTGAATCGCGTATCTGAAAATAAAACAGAAGTCGTTTTTGCCTCAGAACTTCTTACATTATTTCCATTGTATGATGCCCAAATACCTTGTACTCGTTTATAGAACGGAAATCCAGTGCGTTTACTCGTTCCTTGTCGTTCAGGGTATGGTGATGTTGTTTTGGGAAACTGTTCCCTGACATCTTCCTTAAGGTCACTCTCCGTCGAAGGGGTATCGGTCACAGGAGGCGACTCTATCGACCTGCTTGCGCTTGCTTGGCCTTGCTGTGATAAACATTGATCGATATGAACTTCCAACTGGCGTATATCCACTTTCAGGACGGCATTGCATACTGGACATGGTTCGCTGACAAGAGCAGCCTCAACCTCAGCCTCTTTCGACTCTTTCAAGGAAATTGCAATCGCCTTGGCAAGATTCTTCTCGAAGGAATCTTGTCTCTGCATCGTCTTAGTGTTATCCATAGCAACTGAATTTTGTTGCGAAGCAGTTTCATGGTTCTCGTTGCCAGGAAGCATGAGACATGGCTTTTTGGGCGCCGGCTGGCCTTGCTGGTCATCGCCAGAGCGTTTTTTTAGCCATGAGCTCAGGGTCATGAACACAGCAAGCCTTGTAGGAATCGGCTTATCCTTACAAAAGAGTAGCTTTTGAAATTTTTTTTCTTTTTAGGAAGCAGTGGGGAACATGATGTCACCTGACTGTCGCGTTCGCGTTTTTTCCCTTTCTTTTTTATTCACGGTACAATACTGGTCTTTTCAAAAGTTTTTGAAGATTTGGAGATAAAAGTTATAAAAAATTTGCCAATAACTGCTAGTGAGTATCCTCTGTTGAAAATGTGATAGTGAACTTACCGGTGTGACCACCTGCGAAAGATAAACGTTACTAAGACAATTCTAACCAGAAATATTGCCTAATACACGTACCGTAAAAAACGTAAAAGTCCCCAGAGGGACCTACCATATTCGTAACGGCAGTATATTGATCTAATGAGGACCGGGCAAACTCTCTTGGTCTTCCTTGCCCAGACCAAATTGACTCTGCAATCAAGAATAAATTTTTACTGGCCTAGACGTCTCGGTCCCATAACATCTTACAGTTTTTGCATACCAAGATGCTATGGTGAGAAACGCAATCGGCTGTGGTAAGCTTTTGCAGGGACCTGCATCTGCAGCTATAGCACACCTAAACGACGTTTGTGAGCATTATATTACTATCAATCGCTCCAACTTACTTGCAAAGAAAGGTATTCATCTATCGTGAGCACCAATAGTTCTTCGCGCTTTTCCCTCCGTCTCAAAGATCTCCATAGGATATTCACAACTCCCTTTCAGTGTCCTTTGTAGTTGCATTGATTGTTGAACATCCCGTCCCCAAATACAATGAGTGGCACTTTCCTTTCAACAGTGAATTTCCTTTGCCTCCAGTGAGGTAAACGCTTGGTTTTGTTGAGCGTACTGCGCTCCGCAGATGTATTTGGCTGGGGAAGGCTATCAATTAACTGTTAATTACTGCAGGTAACGAACTGTCATGCAGATAAATACTCACCTTTGGTGTAACGGATTGCCAACTTCTGAATCTTTATTGACCTGCTTCTTCCGATTTTTTCGTTTCCTTTTCCGGGCTTTTCTGTTCGATTTCGTCCGTTTCCGTCTGCTACAGTTGTACTTTTTACCACCAAATGCTAGTATATTGACCATTTCCTCTCTTGCTCTTTGCACGCCTTGATATTCTTGAAATCGAGCTTCAGCTCGATGCTGACCATAAAACCGGAAAAGCACGTCCATATGGCCGAATATAGATCGTAGATAACCGTTATAGGCTTCAATATGCGCTGTTTTTCCGGACTCCAATGAGGTTTCAATGTCTTGTATACCTTGCTGCTTCTTTTCCTTCTCCAGTTTATTCCGTCTATTCAGCGAACCAGTATACACGTAGTATCCTTTGGTTGAGCATCTCCTTATTTCATGAGATTCTGATCCGCAGCCATAAGAAGCAGTAAAGATTTGATTGATGTCCGGATCAATCGCACATGGTGCAAAACTGTCATAGATATGGCTACCGTCAATATCTTCAACAGAGAGGCTGACCTCCGTGACCACTGACTCTGTCTTTCGTGCGCGAGCGAACTGGAAGTCAATCGCGTAGCCATCGGTGAAGATAACATTTTTGAAAGCGATTTGTCCACTGTTACCAAAATTTTGAAGCTGCTCCAGACTAACGGATATTCTTGAGAAATTTGGTTACAAATAATCATAGTAAATACCTGTCAAATCCAAGCTTGTGGAAATCAAAAGCTTGATAAAACTGGGCAAGCTGGTCTTCATAGTCTTTTCAATGGCTGATGTTCGTTAACTGTTGAAGGGTCTTGGAATTAATGCAGATAAATCTCCAATGAGTTGAAGGAGACGGAGATAGAGAAAACAGTCGCGGTAGATCCTTAAAACTATCATTTGCCTTTTCGGCTTCTTGGGGTTTTTGGCGCGTTTTGTCTGTGAAGTAGTTGCACTTGCCTCTGAACGAGAACACGCTTTTGATTCAAAATCTTCTTATTGCGAATCTTCATAGTTTGATTAGATGGTTCTTCAAAATTCGACTCTCCGAAACTTTAAACAATTTTGGGTGGAATCTTCAAAAAACTTTTGAAAAAACCTATAGCTAAGCAGGTTACTTACCCAATTAGATTTACGTATATACAGACAATGAACTAAAGGATGCTATGCTTTACAGTGCTAATGCTATTCTTCAATCTAAATTTATTGACCTTGGAACAAGATGTCTCAAGTTAAACAAAGGCATAGACATGTTTCACAAGTATGCGGCAACAAAGGCTAGTAAAGTAATTGCCATAACTTGCCATTCACGCGATGTATCTAATTACGAAGCATTTCAAAACAAGCCAATTTTGCAAGCAAAGGGAAAACGGGTCGTTGCTTTGTTTTTTTTTTCGTTGTTTTGACTTTTTTTTTTATTTACTTGTGGGCATGCCACACTTTTCTTTTATTCGCATCGGAAGAGATGGAAGTCATATCTACTGTTGGTAGGACCAGACGTTCTTCAAGTCTAAAATTTAAACAAACGCGAGAGAATCAGTGGATGATGTTCATTTCTAATGGATTGATAATACATACAACCATCCTTGGTGGCCAAGCGGTTGATGGAATCGTCAGCCTCGGCTTCTCTGCGGACAAAACCACAAAGGGCATAGGTAGAGAAGGTGTTGGTGTAGCGACCGTTGGCATCAACGTCACCAACGTTAAGCTGAATAGAAGCGTGATCCTTGGCGGTGATCAAGCGGTTGGTGGCCGAGCTGATAGAAAACAGGAAGAAACAGAGAGAGAGAGAGAGAGATAGGCAAGATCGTTAAGGATTTGCTTTACAGGTTATGATTTTTTTTTCCTTTGTTCTATGTACCATTTGCGGGGAATGTACAAGTCGACGAGTCTACCCTCAGAGTTCTCCATGGCGTGGTTTTTCCAAAGTGTTAAGGTAGGTTAAACCGGGAAAGGAAGAGAAGAAAGAAAGTACAAAATTTTGTTTTGCTTCTTCAATTTAAACCCAACGGCACGGATGGGGCCAATCCGCGCTCGTCTCCCGCTGCAAATTTTTTCCTTTCCTTTGCTTCTTCCAATGAAAGGTATCGATCTTTAACAATTTTCATAATACGAGGCCTTGCAAGACCTAAAGAAATATCGTCGTTAGAAGCTTTGTAGAAAGGTTCTGGCAAAAGAAAAAAGATACACCGCGCATTGAATAGGTTGAGAACTGGGGTGCACAGGAACCGCCACCATAGCAATGACCCCTTTTCGATATCGGTTGAATAGTTATAACTCCGAAATGTGAAATATGGGTTTTTCAGCGTGACTTTTCTGAGTTGGATATCCTTGCGTTTGTCTGTTTCCTTCCTTCCTTCCTTCCTTCTCCCAATGACCTCACGTTCCACTAATGCCACTCCAGAATGTCAGCTATACGAACTAGTACAATATCAATGCGAAGTCGGCGCTTCACGTATCGAATGCAGCCCGTTTGTTAGGGTATTTTTACGGTAAACCGCACAGCTTGGAATACAAAAAAAATAGCTGCAATGAAGGATATCGACAGACGAGCAATTCTTCTGTATAGATGTGCTGGAAAGCCTACCATAGAGGTCACTCCGGAATACGATAATAATGGGGATCCCATATCTAGGTATATCTATTAGTGTCTAGCAAAGCGATTCCCTTCTTCCTTTTTTTGTTTCTTTCGATGTTGACCCAATGGGAACTGGTTTATGTAGTATCTTGCCAGATTTTGGAGCAGTGGATTCAAAACGACCCCCGCCTGGATTTGTGATGATGGAAGATGATAAACGGTAAAGAAAAACAAGAAGGAAACGAGAAAGAGACCGCGCCACATATACACATGTACACGTTTTGCATCCATGTACATTTTTATTACCATACGCAACCCCACGGATATAGAAGAAGAGACCAAGTGCGATGAAAGACCAATTAGCGATTCGTTTATTCTGCAAAGCTCAACCCCCTTCGGCCAAATGATTGCAATCTATAGTAAATCGATATAGCTATTTTTTGATAAAGCAAATCAGCCAATATGAGCAAAGGCTTGAAGCTCTAGCGTCGATCGTATTCAATATGTATTGGCTCCTTTAGCAATTCCTTCCATCTTCAGATTTTATAGTGCATGAAAGATGAACGCTGCGTGATACCCCCAATATCAAGAAACCAGAATTTTAGACGACGCAGTTTGGTAACAGGCTAAGATGCGCTCATATTCCAACGTGGAAAGGCAAACATCGGCGTTGTGTTTCTTAGAATAGCACGTCGAAATAAGCTTGGTTGCGGTCAATAAATGGTCGTTTCTGAGAGCTAACACTACGCTACATCAAACGAAGAACAGCAGAACCTTGTGCCACTTTATCTTTAGAGCATGAGATGCTTCCTGTAGAATTGCAAGATTTCCGTTTGCAACGGACATTATTAAAGGTCCTATTGTTTGTTTACCTCTATGACAACACGATTCCACCGTGATTCCATCAAAAGCGTCAACAGTAATGCAAGTGGTCTTTATTACTGGTGAACCTCAAAAGGGGAATCTGCTTGAAAAAGATGCTTCCTGAGAAGTGTCTGTGCGGACGAGCCCCGGATTTCCAGTCGCTGTCCGGCTTCAATTTTCCGGTAATCCGGCGGTTAGCGCGACCGAATTGAAGTGGCGTTAAAACGAAGAGTCATGGGTGCGGCTGTTCACCCTTTCTTTTACCATCCCACAAGTAAAAACCATGGTGGTATGTTGAAGGATGGAATGAAGAGGGATAGCAGAACGAGCGAATCATGATCGGATGAGCGGAATCGATGGATGATTTGGATGAAAGAGATATCACTTAGAGAACGAAAATTCCTGATCCTTTGTTCTTCTTTTTTTTTCTTTTCCATTAGCAAGGCTCGTTCAAGCGTGAAGTCGAGGTTGGCCGTGTGGCTCTCATCAACTACGGTCCCGATGCCGGCAAGTTGGCCGTCATTGTCGAGATTGTCGATCACAACCGCGCTCTCATCGAAGGTCCCACCACCGGCGTTGTTCGTCAGGCTTTCCCCTACCGCCGCATGACCTTGACTCCTTTGGTTGTGAAGGGTCTTCCTCGTGGTGCCAGCCAAAAGGTCGTTAAGAAGTACCTCGAGAAGAACGACACCATTGCTGCTTGGAACAAGACCAACTGGGCACAGAAGCTTGCTAAGCGTCAGGTCCGCGCCAACTTGTCCGACTTTGACAGATTCAAGTTGAGAAAGTTGAGAAGCCAGGTAAATAGGAATAGATAAACAGAGAGAGAGAGAGAGAAGAAGAAGAACAGAATGACTTATATTTCTCTTGTTCTTTTTTTTTTCTCTTCCTTAGCGTCGCTTTGCTGTTGCCTCTGCCGTTGCCAAGGCCAAGAAGACCGCTTAAATGGCTCCTTAATAAAACCCAAAAAGAAAAAGTCAACGTTGCATCGGAAACTTGTTTATTATCGTCTCTTCCATGAATGAGTGTACGCTTTATCGAACTCCATTGTCCCGACGATATGATCCCATTCATCGACTGTTTTCACAGACAAATGACGACCGGTATCAGGATTGCCAAACATTTCGGCCCACCATGCCAAATTTTCATCATTAGTCACCAAAACCAGAGTATCGGGCTTGTTTGCCACAACGACCTTATCCTTTTGCTGCTGTTGATAGTATAACATGCAACTGATGATAGGGCGATACGTCTTGGGAACATTGCTGAAAGAACTTAACTGTCCCACTTCTTCCTCATCGCTCTGTTCCTCTTCTTCTTCTTCTTCCTCTTCATCTTCATCGTCCTCTTCATCATCTTCTTCGCTAGTAGTCATCGAATTCTCATCCTCGTCAAAACGACGTCGACGGAACAGTTCTGTGCTGCATGTAGAATCGGCATCCGAATCGTCCCTGGCCGCAGCACGGTCCTCATCATCTGAGAGTAATTCGTCCACAAGACTGGAACGGGTTTCCTCCCCAATCCAGAACTTCTCTGCCTCGCTCCAGTCGTTTAATTGCTCTCCTAATTTCTGTGTGCGAAGTAAAGATGCGGTAGGGGTATCGTTGGTCTTGTCTTCATGACGCTTTTCTAATAGTTTTTGATCCAAATACCGTATGGATTCTCGCGCTTGCATGTTCATGTGCGATGTGCCCTTCTTATGGACATCCAAAGAGTCGATAACTACACAATCATTCGCATGAATTCTTTCTATATCTGTTAGTGTACTCACCTTCCAATGGCACAACCACCTCCAGAATGCTACTTTGTGTGCGAGAATTGACATTCAGCATCTGATTAGCCCATTTCTTCACTTTGTTGAGTCCGTCCAGGAAGGCAGTGACGTCCACTACAACAGTGTGCACTGTTATCTTCTTAGGTCCGTCTTTCTCTTCCACATTCTTCCCAGAAAGTGTCATACGGCTGACGTTCTTTTCAAGAGAAGACACCTGTTCCATAAGACGCTGTGTAGCAAGAGCTTTCATAAATCGATTCTGTTGCTGTCGCTATAAACCTGCATGTCAGAACTAACATAACCAGCATTCTTCATCGTACTTGCCTTTGCATTCTCATCAATAACACTGTAGTTTTGCTCAGCTTGATTATATTGAACGAAATCGAACGACTAAAATTCAAAATTAATCAGGTCCATCTCCATGAGTAGACCCACAAAAAAAACATACCGGTGACTCAGCGATCTTCTTAACGAATTCACGCACACGGCCCCATCGAACCTGTTTTCGTGCATCCTCACCAATTTCTTCCGTTATTCCGTATGCATTCTCTTTGAAAAAGTCAACAGTTGTATGAAAATGTGTCAAAGGAACAGCACCCAACAAAAGCAAATCTTCCGACAATGGATAGGTGATCGGCAGCACATGGACCGGATCCGGAAACATCGGATGGCTGATTAGGAAGGACACAAACGATTGTACAGTCTTTTGTCATACGTTAGACGAGTTGGCTGTAAACAATATATCTGGCATAGCTTACCTTAACAAGCTCTTTCCTCCAATTTTCTCGATGTCTGGGGCTTCCTACTGTTCTTGCATCTACACCCACACCAACACAGTATTGTGCTAGAGCTGCTAAATTGGTTGAGAGATAGATACACCACATTGACAAGCTTGGAAGTAGCGCATTGTTCATAAGCGTCTGAAGCGACTGATACTTCTCAACGGATAGCCTCTCTTTCGCTTTTGCCAAGGCATCTTCCGTAGATTTAAAAAGATTTGTCAAAAACTTGAAAGTAAATGCAATTAAATAAGCTTGCAATGATTGCAGCTGCGACCAATGCTGGAAATTAGCTGTTGGTTGCAAGGTTTATGAGAACGTGACACAGACCAACTCAATCAGTACCAAGCATACCTTTGTCTTTTGTACGTTCTCCAATGTTCCAGACCGTAATAATGATGATACCAATAGTCCGATTTAAGGTACTCTTCAGAATGTGTATCGTGGATGATATCTGCTTCGAAAGCGAGGCTAACTCCGTTTCCTCGCAAGCCGCCATGATTGTATCAGTAACAGCCGCATCGAGCATGTTGGGTATGTTCATGTTTGGTGCAATTGTGAACGAATCAGAACTATGTATCATGTCAGACAAAAAGAGACTATACGGAGTATCCTCTTTTGGATCTTCCTTACTTCTCGCTGGGTCCAAACATAATTTCTTTATGAATCTGCAGAAACGCCTCGACAAAGAGCGATATCAGCGTTGTTGTTCGATTGCTTCCTTGCTTTGCCTCGGACGGTCCGTCATTGCCTGAAAATCGAAGTTTCGCATAAAATGATCGTAAATTATCCCTTCCCACAGAAGACGGATGCTTCACGGCGATACTAAGTAAGTCATAAATCATCAGCTTCGTTTCGCTCGATGCTTTTGCCTCAGTTGGCTATCTACCTCATGCAGTAATACCACACAACATCAATTGCACTACCATTGGAGAATGCTACTAGTGCCAATTGTGAATAAGGCTTGCCACTTGATCTATACACGTCGACGGCTTTATAATAGCAGCCTTTAGCTAAGCTCCAATATTCTCCGCTTTTTTCACCCCTCGCCATCTGTGAAGCACGGTAACGTGCAATATCACCCATGGCGATGTAGTTTGATTGTATTATTTTGGCCACTTGTTCATCATTCAAACCCTCCTTTTGTCGCAGTAAATCTGTTTGTTTACGTCAGACCAGCTACAAAACAAACATTCCTCTCCTCGCAATTACCAACACCCATTGTTTTGCTATCCACATGATGATCGTTTTTAATCTTATGATTCAGGTCGCGATAAAACTTGAAACCAGTGTCAATGTGATGCAATAAGGTCTTGTGCAGTTGTTGTCGGGTAGCAGACTCTTCGTCTGGTTTCATCTGAGACACATAAACGATAAATTCTTCCGTTGCTCCATATCATGAAGAACGTTTCTTATGCCTTTACTTACCTTTCGCAATTTGGCGCGCACTCCCTCAATCCGTGCATAAAATATATAACGCCATAACTTATCTTCGATTCGATGGGAAGATGCATAATGGACGTCTTTGATAAGGATTTGACGATACATCGTTTTGAGACTGGAAAATCATCGCAAGGTCAGACTAACTTTGATCTGCATCAAGAAATGCTTTATTGCTGATGTTTACCTAGAACGAACATAGTTAATTTCATCTTCGGTGGCAGTAATCTGTTCTGCGGCAATCGTATTGGCACGTTTGCCTTGTTCTTTGCTGGGCATGCTCGCATAGTTGATTTTAAGTTGAGTTTGTAACTCACTCAATTGCTTTTCCAAGGCTGAAGCTTCACTATTTGTTTTTGTATATTGTTGTTATGGATTGAAGTTAACATTGAGCGCAGGTGGTACCTTGTCAAGTCATTAAGATCCAGTCGTTGTTGAGGTTGGTTTCTACGGTTGGTATCTTTTTTTGATCCTTCTTTATGTTCGTTTCTACGTTTTCTGTTTCGAACTCGCCTTCTTCGGCGTCGTTGCTGCTTTTTTAAGTCTGGAGAAACAATAGCTGGTGATTGCATGATTGTTTAAACTCAAATTCCATCATTAAAAGAGATGGCGTGGCGATAAAATAAGTTTTTTGTCCGTTATTTTAAAACAAACGCGATATAAGGGATAGATTAAGAAAGATGTATAATAGATTAGTGCTAGAATAGTCCGTGGAGTGCGCTTGACATAAAGGTTTCCACCAGAAAACCAGTCCGACCGCAGCAACTGTGGATTTCAGCTGTTGTCTCGTCACAGAACCGGAGAAATTTTTTGTTTTATCATGCCTGCAACAATCGGACTATGGGTCGAGTTACACCCTGTTACTCTCTCTAGCTATAGGCAGATAGCGAATTAAACATATGCAAACGAAGGATATCTATTTCTGCCTTACATCTAGAAACTTTCAGTCTTTCGCTCCCCGGTTTTCTCAAGGCAGGTTGCATTGATACCGAGTTAGGTGCTCAATGGCAATACCCGTTTGGTATTTCCACAAGTCAACCGATTGAAAAACCGCTATGAGATTGTTCGCGACAGGCTTCAAAGTGTTCATTTTTTAGGAGGGCATACTTCCTCTATGAGACGAATGTCTAAACTAGGAAGGCGTCTTGGTCTGAGTTTCTAGTTGTCCCATAAGCAAAGAAGTTGGAGGAAAGAGAAGCACTAATGGTTCAGTAAGGGAGTAGAAAGGAGAACGAAGCGGGAGAAAGGGTAGAAAAGAAACAAGAGGGATTTTAGGTGTCCGCACAAAAGGGAATTGGTTGATCTTATCGTTTTCATCAAGTTGGGCTTTCACACTGCGCTTGTGTTTAAAAGTGGCATGATTCCTTCCCGCAGATGACTCAATTTTCTGACTTTTCTTTTCTCTTTCTTCTCTTCTCTTACCTTTTGCCCGTTTGTCTTCTTTTTGCTTTTTTCTGACATTTTTCGAATATGAATATCGTACGTATAGCTGTCAGACGAATGTGGACAAAGCAACAACCTTCAGCAGGCCTTGCAAGATTCTCCTCATGTCGAACGCCAACCACTTCCGCAAGTTTCACCCCAGTTGTCAGCATTCCTGCCAATGAACTAGCTGAACAGGCATTCTACTCGCTCCATCGTCCACTTCTTGGTCTACATCAACCCATGACAAACAGATCGTTGAAAGAAGGTTAGGATCAACTTTGATTATACTTGACAGTATGTGTGGTGTACTTACCTTTAAAAAAAGCTTACCTAGAAAAATTGAATTGGCCAAAGTTGGAAGCAACTTCCACTGGAGGAACAACCACAACGATAGAAATACCGTTGGATGAGCTTAGCTTTGAAAACGATGATGTTCTTGATTACTTGACTGAAATGAAAGCGAGGCTGGAACGACATCAACAAGAACAAGAAAAAGAAGAGGAATTGACAAGGGGAAGGAAACGGAAAAGACAGCAGAAAAAGAAAATCATGTTCTTCACGCCTTCCAAACTATGAACACGACCAACCTTTGTTTTTTCCATTCACTTACTTCTATGTACATTTTTTTTTACATATCCCCCCCTTCTCTTAATTAGCAGACAAACAAACAAAAAAAACAACAACGCACGCACATCAACCCTCACAGACATACACCCATTGCCAAACCAAAAAAAAAAGGCCCTTTATCAACTACCACACCATTCACAAACAAACCTATACACGATCAACACAAAATTCCCTATTTATCGTTTACTTGCTTTTGGCATAACTAAAGTTGTTATAACGCGTAACTGTATTCAATGCAACCGAATTTTCTCAGTCTTAATGGGCTTCATTTTTCGCTTCTTCTTCCTTTGTGTTTTCAGCGTTTTCAGTATTCTCAGTATATTCCTTTTCTTTTCCTTCTTTCTTTGGCTGTTCATTATCCTCCAGCTGCGCTTCTTCCGATTGTTTTTGCTGGCTAGGGAAGAGAGCCACTTTGATGTAAATAATTCGGCCGTCGAGGACAATGTTCTTGAAATTCTCCAAAGCCTTCTTCTGGTCCTCTTCAGATTCCAATTCCACGAAGCCATATCCCTTGGAACGACTGGACAGAAACAAAAAAAAAGAGGGTATTTGGTACTCATTTTCTCTTTCGAAAAAGGGAATAAAAGGGAAAACAAAGAAGGCAGGGAAACAAGAGAGAAAAGCTTGTTGGGTTATATTACTCACCTTCCGAACCTGGCTATTCTGGCAGATTTGACATGATAATCCTTGAAAAGATCTTGCAATGTTTCATCCGTGGTTGACCATGGCAGATTGCCGACAAACAATGTAATCTTGGATGCTTCCGTCTTTTCCATGGGTCGACGATTGATATTTCTCCTGTAACTGAAACGTCTTCCGCGACCTCTCCTCTTGGGTCTTCCTTGTCTGCCTCTATTTTTCTCCTCCGCAGCAGGAGCAGTTTGTTCCCCTTCTTCTTCTTCATCCGTGTCGTGTGAGCGACGGCGATGATTTGGTCGACGTCCCTAAAGGGCAAAACAAGCCGGAAAAAAAGTAAAAAAAATTGGGAAGGATGATTGTCAGATAGAGGTTGTCATTCCTTAGGATAGAACACGTACAGTCCTTCTTGGTCGTCTTGGACGTTCAGTGTCCTTTGGTCTCGCTATTTCCACATTGATTTCACGGCCATCCAATTCTTTTTTGTTCAACTCCTTGGTGGCTTTCTCGGCTTCCTCGGCTGTTGCAAAAGAAACAAATCCATAACCAATTGAACGTCGGCCACGGGTAATGATATCTGCGCCCAATCTTAATTTTGTTCAAACTTTGTTGGTTATACAGTCTCTTTGCTGGCTTTTTTTTTCAACCGATGTCTTGCCAACCTACACTTTTCCCGCATCCTCGAAACATTTGACTAGACCTTCCTCGGTCGTCTGGAAGGAAAGATTACCTACAAATACCTAATTTATTTGTTTTTTCCGTCCTGTCAGCCGGTTGTCATTTGTCATCTTCTGCTTTTTGTTTTTAATACCTTATGGACAGTAGTTTTAGTATCCGTAGGCAATGCTTCGGGTGAACCTTCTTGGGCCATTGTTTTGGTTCCGAAAGAAAAATAAAAGGAAGAGGGGAGATGAGGAGATGAGGTTGCAAACGAAGATAAAAAAGAGCACTCAAAAAGAAAAAGAAAAAAGAGAGGACAGTGAACAGAGAGTCAAACATATGCAGCCCTCACTCTTTTGTCACACGTAAAACTTTCGGAATGGGCCAAGAACCCTGTTACCTGGAAGAGAGGGGGGTTTGACTACAGCGTAGCGGTTAGACCAACTGAAACATATCAAATGCAAGCGACTGCTTGACAGCCAGAGACTTTGCGCATCTGAACGCGAGTTTTTAGTTAGTTTGGAAGACCGCTTGTATCCTCGGCCATCAATAAGAAAGGACATGACAATGAAGAAAAAGGTTAGTATTGCTTTCAAGACTACTTGTGTTCCATGTCAAAAAATAACCATGCATACAGTAGTTGGTCCCAATCACTGGGTACGTGTTACGTAAGGTGCATCATGTCGTTAGAAACGAAAAAAAATAATGCATTCCGTCCAAAAGCATTCGTTGCTCTAGTTGCAGCTCTATTAGTTCTAACCCATAACGACGATCGTGATCTTCAAGGATTTCTCTACGGTCCTTTTTTGCCCTCTCCTCAAAGGAACAAGCTATCGTCTTGTTATGGTGGGTTTCAGATAGAGGATGATCTACCAGTTTCAGGTTGTTACTGTTTCTTGACATGAGCAGCGTTGGGCTGAAAGCCGTGTGGGACAGAGGGAATTGGAAAAGGAACCCACGTGTCTCCCAACGTTCCACGGTCATCATAAAAAACTTTTTCGTCGTTGCAATGCCAATTCCTTTTTTTTTTCTTTTTCGTTCTTCGTCTTTCAATAGACACGTAACTTTTATCCGCAATTTCCCATAATTACAAGATACTGCTTACGAGACAAAACCCAGATAGAAAGTTGCTTAGTAGCCACGACCTTATCAGTTAATTCAATGAAAGGATTGAAGGTTTATCCATGCCATCAGCTTGATCTTCTATCATGGTGACGAAAACTATCCCCAATAAGTTTATCTTGGCAACAAATGGGCGTTACTAACCTAGCCATTTGTGTTGCATGTCCAGGAGAAAAGGGGGGGGGGAGAGAAATGAGTGGACTTCGACATCGACAAAGTGTACGCGGGGAAGGGGAATTGGAGTCATTCCTTTTCTGTATTTCATTGCGCACTCTCTTCTCCCTTCTTCTCCCCCTCTCCTCTATTCTTTTTTATTTTCTGACACACCTTAACGCCACGCCTTACAAAATAGAGACCCAAAAAGAGACCAACATACTAAACGTACAGCCGTGCCTTGTTCTCTCCTAATCGTTATGTTACACAAACAAAGTGAACGACGAATTTTTGTCTTTTCCCTCTTTCACCTCTATTCTTCTCCATAATGGAACCCCCACCGCTCATTCATCAACCTAGCACGCTTTCAACCTATGCGAAAATCCTGGACGATTATGAATCATCCAGGTGGAGTATTCGTCAAGCCAACAGTCGACTTCACGCCCAGGGATTGGAATCCGCTTTAGAAAATGACCTTGCTCGACAAGCCAGCGAGAAAAAACAGAATGATGCTATTCCACTCAGTGATCTCAATCAACGACGGCAGTCTAACAATCCCTATATCACTCATCAGCTTGTCTCCTCGAAACATAAAACGTACGGTTACGCCGATCCTTTTGCTATTGCTCCGGTAGAGGCATGGCAGGAGATCAAGGATTACAACCTCCGAGTGAATGGCCTGCCAACCCTTGATCAAATGATGCGACTCAACACCCTCTCCCCACTCACTCAGTCGCAGTTCTCCACTTTCCTCCGACGACGTAACGCCCATCAGAATCTGAATTTTCTTGTCGAACTTGAAACACATGAAAAGCTTTGGCGAGCTCACCTGGGTGCTATCGAACGTCAGAGTCGTCAACGTCTATCCAAGTTTCTTCAAAGTCTCGAGTCTTTGGCTGACAGTCCCCCTCCTTCGGCAGCAGTAGCCACCTTTACGGAATTGCCCGATACCCAGGACCTCCTTCATCCGCCAACACCGAAAGACCCGACCTACGCTTCCCGAACCCCACATGGTACCCACGGTCAGAGCCTAAGCCGACATGACCTCGTACAAAACGCTATTCGCATCTACCGCACCTTTTGTTCAGCACTCGATGCAGCCCAGCCAATTCATTTGCCAGACGATCACCGTGCGGCTTTGGAAGAATTGATCGAAAAACATCAACGGCCAGAACCTGTTGTCTTTGACTCAGCCAGGTCCTATGTGTTCGAGATTCTCAACGTATTCTACTATCCGCAATTTGTCGATTCTGTCCTCTATAAGAATGTGGCCAAAGCAAGCGCCAGAGCCTTACTAGCCCTAGGCCTCATCCTTCTTACCACGGGCTTTTCCATCGAACTTGGCCTGATCTTTTCCGGAGCTGGTAATTATGGTACCCGATGGTGGGGTTTCCTGCCCTTTATCTTGGCCTGGTCGGCCATATTGACAAGTTTAACACGATTTGCGTGGTGGTTAGCCTTTGCAGGTCTAAGGTATAAAAAAAAACCCGGTTGTCTCTCTTTTCTTCATGTGCCATGGTTGCTGACCGAAATCTATCTAGTGAAACACATTTCATGGTTTATATTCACATCCAAGATAAAACCGTGAAACGAATACATAGGAAACGCGCTTTACTATGGTTATTATTGAACATCTTGATATCATTAATCACAACTATCACGTTTGCCTTTATTCCAGCCAATCGACTTGTTGCCCATTAGTCTTTCCGTTCCCTTGACCCTACACTCTCTGATATATATACACACATACGTAAAGAAAAAAAAACCACTCCTGCCTTCTTTTTTATCCTTCTCTGTCTCCCCTATTTCTCTTTTCTCTTTCTTTTTTCTTTTTTGTTATTTTTAATAATTTATCTTGCCCTTTCTTTTTTAGCTTGTGAAAAATAGATTGCGCTGGGAGCAAAACAAAATCAGAAAAAAGGACAAAGGGTCTCACACATTTTGTAAGTTAGCTTTGTTAGATATCCATCCTCGAAGCCATTTTCTGTGCATGATTGGAATCCGTTAAATTGCTACAAGCAGAATCGCTTCTTTGATTGCTCTTATGCCGCCGGAGAGCATCCAACCTATTTGCCGAAAAAGGCAGATCAGTATTCTTTTCTGTCTTTATTTCGCCGAATTCAATCCAAAATTAATGCTAACCTGGAGAAGCTCTTGTTGCAACCTGTGCATTGATACGGTTTTGTTCCTCCATGTATCTTGGCATGACGTTTCAGATCATGATTACGACTAAATGCAGCTTGACAGACAGAACATACAAAGGGGCGGTCATCGGTGTGTGTCCGTGAATGGGATTTTAAGTTATAAAGCCTGGCAAAGGATTTTCCGCAATTGGGGAATAAACAGGGAAATACGGTTTGTGTCTGGTTATTGATGGTCGTGGTAATAGGGTTCGGAGAGACGTAAGTGGACATAGCAGCCGATTGTGTTTCGGCTAGTGCGGGATCAGAACGCCGCCTTCTAAGCCGCGACGCTGAAGGTAAACCTTGTTGGCCCCCTGTTTTCGCAGGCTCTCGAGAAGATTCGGCTGCAGGAAGGTGGGATGAACCAGATAAAGGATTGTTATGAACAGTAGCATCAAAATGTATGGAAGCTTGACTACTGCTCCCTGCAGCCACATTATCCTCAGTAATCGTGGGCTGGTTTTGTTGAGAATACGTTGGGGAATCCTGTTGCTGTTGCTGTTGCTGTTGCTGTTGCTGTTGTTGTTGTTGTTGTTGTTGTTGCTGCTGTTGTAAATACAAGGCAAGTGCAGCGGCATCGGCCAGCGTAAACGATGGACTGGCAGAACCGGACTGCGTGGTCTGGGTACTCAGTAGTGCCTGAGAAATCAGTGATTCCATCATGTTGCCTTGTCGTGCCTTCTCCCAAAGTTGTTGTAATCGTGAGCTATCTAATGGCGGTTTACTTTTCGCTTCGTCCTTTCCAGTACTGGTGTCGTCATCTGTCCGAATTTTATTCTGTAACCACTCACGGTCAACGTATCTCGATGCCAGTGTGTTGTCCCATCTTTGTTTGAGTTGTTTGCCCTTCCTTCCCGGAATGTCCCGTGAGATCTCTTTCCACCGGCCATAACCGTATTTCTTAATTCCAGCTAGCAGTAAATCATCTTCTTCTCGTGTCCAGGCCCCGCGTTTCGTCGGTACCTCTAATTGTTCCTGTTTCTCGTTTTGCGCTCCCAGACCCAGTAACTGAAGTGCTGTGGCGGCAGCAGCCTGTTCCATCAGCTCATTGGCATTCGTACTGTTGTTATCATTGTTATTGCTGTCAATCAGTTGCGAGCTGTTGTCGTTGTCGACTCGATTGTATAGCTGCTGCAGAGATTCTAATATAATTCAGAACTTTGGTTCATCCTCTCTGGTTCCGTTTTGTTTTTACCAGTTCACCTCTACCTGGTTTTACAGCCAAGGCAGCTGCAACTGCACCCATTACATTTGTATCCGTCGGAAGTAGCATTGCTGTTGAGTGGAACTTGGTTTTGTTCTTTTGAGGCTGAGATGGTGCCATGGCTCTGCTAGTAACAGCAGTAATATCAAGAGCAGGGCCATCGTCGGCTGTTTCTGTTAGGGACGCAGACTGTTCGCTTAACTCTAAGAAGTTTTGATTTGTCTCTTTACGTCGTCGTTCATGGTTTGAAAATGAGTGGACGCGAGCCATGATGTTCCTTTATGCAGTAAAGGTCACCGTGCGGGTATGCAAAGAAAAAAAGTAACTGATAATGAACACGTGATCTCCAAAGGTCTATCAGTCGACAGGAAGAGCATACTTTTTCTTTAAACCAAGCTTGATTCAAGCTGTACGACCTGTTTTTCTTTGTTTCATTTATGCCCCGCTTACGGACCGGACAAGCTTAACAGGACTCTCTACTTCTTGGAGAGGACTACAGATTTAGTATCCAAGACGTTACTAAATACGTAACAAGAAGTCTGATTTTCGTTGATCCATTCCATAAAGAGGAAATGTACCTTTAGATTTGGTGAAGCATGAAATCGTAAGTTTTATGCTCGTTCTACTAGACAAGTCTATCGGTTGGATTCATGCCTATATTGATTCATTATGTCTTCATCTGACCTCAGTTGCACTGATCAGATGCTACAGTGTCTCATATAGAAAACTGATCACTTGTAAGCATATACATTAACTACCTTTCTTTACTATGCTATGAATGATTGAGAAAATGTTGACAACACAGTTTCGACCAGCAAGTTGACCGGGGTTTCTGATGCATCATTTTCCCAATTTGAGTAGAAAGGGCAGTGTTAGGAACGGTTCCCAATAGCGATATACATTAGAAAGCATAAATGAACAATCAGACAGATGTCTGTATGTATGGTATGATACGCGTCAAGTAGGCGGAGATTTGTAAATTGATATAGACATTCGAGTGCTACTATTATCTGATTTAGGCAAGGTGAAGATCTTATGATAATGCAATACATGTTTAAAGCAAATTGATTCCCAACCTCACATAGTTTGGAGAACCCCGATCGATCAACGACTTAGCCTATTTCGTTAAATGGCTGTTCCACATGCTGCTATAGCAATAGTTGACAGCAAAATAAAAGTTACAGTTCTGTTTGTCAAACTTAACTGAGTTGACATGCTTGACGTATGCTGATTCTATTGTGATCTTCACTTGCACCTTCGCCCGACGTTCCCCGCTCGCTAGCTATGCAACGCAGATTATTCATCATATTATTAATACCCAGAATTGAAAAGTCGTCTGCAAAAGACGTGTATTTAAAAAGGCGTAGAAAAATCAACACCACTAGTTCAACGTTTTTACCTCCACTCTGACAATGAGATCACTTTTCTGCCTGTTTCTCACTTTCGCTTTTTTCCTCGTTGCTGCTTCGGCAGAAAAATACCGTGCCCTTTTCCATTTCACATCGGCTCCAGCTATGGACACAGCCAAATTGATTGTGGTTTATCCCGGCCGTAACAAAGCATACGATGTGGACTTCACGTTCAACCGTGGTAACGACCCTGTGCTAGAAAAGGAGACCTCCTTTGGCACACTCGAAATCGACGATTTTGAGCATCTCAAGAGAGGCCATTTTCATCTGACCACTGATGACAAGTCGCAACTCAAGATTGTTCTCTCAAACCGCGGCGAATCCAAAATTACGTTCCTCGGTCCAAGCTTAGCAGGCAACCAAACCATTGGAGCCTCAGGTAGAATCACGTTTAACGAAATTTCGTACTAGAAGCTTAAGAGATTTGGTAAAGACAAGACCATCTCTACTGCATTTCAAACAAAAGAAACAAATATCTGCCCATCTTACTATTAGACATCTTTACATTAAACATCTTAACATGCTTCTGCAGCATTTTGCACTTTTGACGACCGTTATAAAGTAGAGGAGTTCCTGGATGAAAGGATAAATCTTACTACATAAGCGAATCCATGCTTGTACTAGATAAAACAATAATTAATCACAAAGCTGAAGATGTAGTTATTGACATTGTGTGTCGAGGATGTATTCACTACCACTGAACTCTTTTGCTTGTATGAACCTCATGGCATTACTGGTTGGCAACTATCAGCATACCTTTCTTTTTTAAGAATAGAGTTGGAGCTCTTGACAATAGAATACTTGAGGTATTTCATCCAACAAGGCAGATACCTCAAGAGTACGTCTGCTGCAACTTATGGTTAGGAATTGGCTTGCGATCTTGGATCTTTGCTCGTTTTTTTTCTTGAAGCACTGTTACATTTCTATTTAATCTGGCATAGAAACCATCTGCAAGTAAATCCCGATACATTTTTTCCTTTTTAAGGTTGTAAAAATCCCAGGAACTGCTACAGTGATCCTACCAAGACTTTGTCGAGTACTGTTACTATGAGTACCAGCTCGATCGTTTCATGTTACCTTTCTGTGTTTTGAGTTCCAAACATTCATCTGCATCTATTCGGAAGTAGCTTGCAACCAAAGCATAGAATAGAATTTACAATTGTTGAATATATCGAACAAGGACTATTGTTGACGCCATAAGACCTTTTCATTCGTGAATCTGCGCAGGTTCCACTTGTGCATATGCATAAAATTGGTAATACTTTTGTGACGACATGGAGACTGTGTAGAGCTTCAGCGGTAAACGCTCGTTTCGGCGCGGTTAATATCGCGTAGGTTCTAGCAGTGCGCAGTTGTTGTGTTTGCCTCTGCTTTCCTATGCTTCGAGCGTAATAAAACGAGGAAAAGGGATCTCGCAACCATCATTCAACCTATTAAGCATGCTCTAAAGCCAAGAGGCTCTGAAAATAGCCTGTACTTGCAAGCCAATGTCAGTGACAGATCGGTCAATAACTAAAGTCCCACAATAAGAAAAGAACATCACGGGAACATCCGACTTGCGTCAAATCCTTGACTTTCCCTAACGTTTCCGTGGACTGTCCTTCCCACTGTGTCCGTGCCTCTTTCCTGGCCTTTTAGGAGGCGTTTTTGGGTTGTCGATCGCAAGCTGCGTGTATCTCGTGGCTTCATACACAGTTAAACCATTTCTTCAAATCAATCTACATTTAGTTAACATCGTTATTGAGACCAAACGATAAACACGGCAAAAAATATAGTGAAAGTATAGTATCCCTACCAATTCCAATGCAAAGTGGTTGGAACCTAGGCAAGGATTGACATTGACAAGGACTTAGACTACCAAAGAAATACTATACAGATGATTTTGGCAATGGAAAAAAAACATGGAAAACCTATCGAACGCTGAAGTTAGTGCGGGGTTACTATATTTGGCTTCTGCTATTTCTGTTTATAACCACATCATCTTATCATTTCCTCGTTTCATACTTGGAGGCAATCAGGCTATGGTAGCAGTTGCAGGTTCATCTATGCATTACCAAGATTGTTGTAATTATGCAAGTGTTCAAGCATATCTGACCTTCTTCTGTCAGTTCAAGTAAGAGCTTTCTCCTTTGCTTTCGCGTATTTCGAGATCAACCTCGCCCCAACATAGAGTTAATAGTAAACAGATGATACAAATACGGACATTTTCTCCTATCAATATGTGATAGCCACAAATGTATGATTCACTAGTTCCAGATTTCTGTTATCGAGCAGACCTTCTACGAATTAATCGGCAACAATCGTCGTTATTTCAACAAACAACGATGTTTACCTTTTCAGTCTTCAGTTTTGTTTCATCCCAAAATGGTCCCAATAGAAATTAAAGTTTATTACACATGTAGGATAATTTCACACTCTTTTTGTCTAGCTTTTAGCCCGCATGACTTTTAACTCGAACCACGTTGTTTATGCTTGTAACATTCCTATATCGAATAGGTAAATGACGTAAAGATGATGCTTTACCCATTCATGGTGTCACTCAATTGTATGTCCCTCAAGTCTCCGGCAGTTGTAGTGCCTTGAATCCTCTGCGGTGCGTTCGACACTGGTGCGGCACCTACTTTTGGCGTACACCAGGCAATTTCGTTCTGGTAAGTAGAAGACCTTAAATTATCATCTCATGTACATAATTTGATCTATCCTTTATAACATTAAGATCCATTTTTTGTTGGCGCAGTAGAGTCAAAGTTTAAGTAATTGAGCATGTTCCCATAAATCCTCATATGCTTGTTAAGGCATTATTCACCAGCGATTCCGACGTTAAGGACATTATAATTCTATCAATCGGGATACCGAAGGTATACAGGCTTGTGCGCCGCTCTAGCAACTTATTCAATTAGCAGATCTATCATGCATCAGTCGCAGAGAAAACCAATATAGATGTATTAATACAAAGCGGGTCCGACATAAGAAGGGCGAGCGTAACTAGCGACGGTTCTTTATCTTGGATATAATGGAAAGGAACTGTAAATAAACAACCTACAAGCTTGCGGAAGGACCCACATCTGGTGATACCACGTACAGCACAAGGAGGTGTCTTGTGCACAACCTGCTTTTAGGCTTTTCGGAATTGATTGGCAAAAGTCACACACGGAATCTAGACCATGCCTAGTAAGGTAGAGCTCATCCGAACCAGTAGATGTTTACGGACTCCTCAAGAGCTTAGCAACCAAGAGACCACGAGACACAGCAAAAAGATAGAAGGCAATTTTTGCTACTTGATGCTGTTATCCAATATCCAAACCAGAGTCGTTATTATTATTATCGTTGCTGGTTCCATATTTTAATTTGATTGGTGGATCCGAGAACAAGTGAAAGTTTTCGGAAAGGAAAATGTCACTGATCACTTTTGGAGCAAGTGAACTTTGTGAAACACCCAGGAGTTAAAGCGTTCTGAGGTATATGTGTGTTTTGAGCACAAACGACGAGACCTTTCAAACTAGAAGGACCATAAAATGAATGGATCCTCATGGTGACTGACCTTTGAGAATCCGCTTTAGTTATCTTAGTGATAAAGTTCATAGCGTATTATTTTTGCTCCTTAAGAAAGTTCCCTATTCAATACTTTAGCTGTCAATATAAGAACATGCCTTAGAACGGCCAAATCAGTGGCAGCAGAAATATCGCGCTCCATAAAGACCTCATATGGCTACAAAACAGCTGCATCGACAACCGTACAAGCAAATCATATGAAAAAAAGATCAAAGAGATACATATTTACTATTACCCATGTTCTGTGTCAAGTCTAACGAGTCGAAGCCGTGTTAGACATGGTGTTTGTGATGAGCAACTGTCTAAGTAAGGCCAGACCTTTTGTTGAACAAGCTTTTAAACACAGCTGCGTCTTGAGTAACACCGTCTTGAGCAGGTCGCTTTTGACAGTGTGTAAAGTGAGGAGAAATACAAAGCAAGCTGCCTGCGGTTTGCTGACGTTTTTAATGGAGGGAGGAAGTTTACTTCATCGGAATATGTAAAATCATTCTTCCATTTAAGTTTCTCGATATCCTTTCTTTGCCATGGTGTCAACATATTTCCGCTTATCAGTTAGGATATAATGTTGGTGCACACAGATCATTGTTTTATTTCTTTCATTGATCCGGTTTCTCTTTGTGCAATAGAGCGATACGGTATGTAAGTTTCAGGCTTTTAGGCAAGCAGGGAGACCATTTGCACCGCATGATCTAGCCCTTTTCTTTCTGGCCATGCAAGTTAGTAGATCGTGTGTGAGATGGTCCCTTTAGGAAATGATTGATAGTGTAATTTGATCAATGATGCAATAGTGTTCTTGGCATGTGCAGGTTTTGAACTAGTACAAGAAACACTTTTATCAGATATGCACGCCAGGACGGGGCAGAAAAAAAAGACCGATGGTAACTAAAAGATGAGAGTGTTCCTGTTCGATTGTCGAAGCTATTTTTTCTTTTTAGGATAATACGCTGCGTCGTGAGGTCATGCATCTGTATTTTAGAGCAACTGATGATTGGTGGGACAGGAAAACGAATGCACACAAGTACCTTTCCAGTTGTACAAACACATCTCTCTCACTCTGACTCGATTTTCTGTCCTACGTTTGTTTCATGAGAATTCAGGTATAAGCATGAAAATGACGTTTCTCCATCCTAGGAAGCGGAGTAATGTTTTATAGATTATATAATTTCCAATTGGTAATAGACAATCGTACAATTCCCAACCTAAAACAGCCCAACAGAACAAAAGAAAAACAAAGAAATTGTTAGTTTATACACACATATCTTGCGATCTATTTTTTAAAGGAAGGCATAGCTAAATAGGTAGCTTTCTTTTAATGAAAAATAGAGAGAGAGAAGTTGCTTCTTGTTGGTACATGTGCATAGTAAGGGGAAAAAGAGAAAATAGAGATTTGTATGTGCATGGTGAATGGGTAGAGAAAAACAAGCTGTCTTTTTTTTTGCCTTTTTTTAGAGAACATTAAAGAAGTAGGTAATGCTTATGGAGATGCAGATGTTTGGAGATGCTTCAGTTTGCCACAGCTCAAAAATCGTTCCCGAAAAGCAGTTTCCTTGCCAAAATCTTCGTCGGCGGGAATATTGAGACTGGGTGCGTCAGTGTTGTCGACCTTGTGCCAGTCATGGAGAGGGTGTTCTTCGTCCGTGACAGGCATGACAAGGGCGGGGGCACTGGATCGATGATGATAAGGCATGTTATTTACAGGGTGACGAGGTGAAGGTGGACCAGAAGATGGAATAGATATCGAGTTATAGGTGTTGTGTTTCTGTTGTTCGGTCAGGCGAGAATAGAGGGAGGAGGAGTGTTCTTGATGTTGGGTGTCAGAGGGTATCGACAGTGAGGGTGTGCTCGATCTGGTAATGTTGTGTTTTGCCAGGAGCTCCTGCTGCAAGCGCAGTTGTTCCTGAAGGATTTCCAATTGTTTTTGCTGGTTCTTATGGGCCATCAGGGCAGCGACGGCCTCCGGCGGCAAGTGATGATGGTTCATTTCGGTGGATGTGGATTTTCTCAGAGTCGGACGATGGACCAGGGCCGCCATCCGGCCCTTGACCTCGGCCCTCATTTGGAGAGCGGCCAGCCGTTCTCGAAGGCCTTTGTTACGCTTCTCGAGATGCTTGATGTAATCCACTGCCTTGAATAGAATGGTGCTTTTGGAGTTATTAATATTTTTCAGTGTGGGAATGATCTCGGTCAGGTCTTTGAATCCATTGCGAATTGTATTACGACGCTTTTGTTCTGATGCAATGTGGTTTGCTCGTTTCTCTTCTTCCGTCAGTAAATCACGATTGGTCTTGCTCCGCTTGGTCAGAGACACCCGTCGAAGCTCGTGCTTGCTATCCGCGGAAGGGCGTCGTTTGCGGTTGGGTTCCAAAATAGACACCGTGCTCTCATGATTGTTGTTCTGAAAAGAGCTTTATTAGCATATTAATCCTGACCAAGGGCTTGTTATTTGAATCTTTTTTTTTTTTTACCTTGGGAAGGTTTAATCGATCCTTTTCCAAATTTTCTTCTTCTTCTTCTTCATCGACGATAAACGAATTTAAAAACTCGCCAAAGGTCTTTTGATCATTGTCATTTAATAGTGTGTTTTCGGGGATATCTTGTTGCAACGTCAGATACGGGTCTATCTCAAATGGCACCTGGATGGAAAGGCCTGGATCGAGCCCCGTACTAAACTGGAAATCTAAAATCCAACGCGGATGAATAAAAATAAAATAAAAAAGTGCCTCAAAATGGCGCATTACCCACCTTCGAATGCACATGGTTCCTGCAATTCATCGACATCACCACATAGACTAGATACTGAATCGCGACCAGAATATAGCGAAGGTGGGTTATCACTATTAATGCTGGTGATGCTGGCAGGTTTGCGAGGCGTATTATCGTACTCCATCATCGAGTGCGCATCCAATTGAACAAAGAGAACAAAAAAAAAGGAAAAAGAAACAAAGAAAGGAAAAGGAGAAGAGGGGAGAAAAGAATAGAAAGGTGGAGAGAAGGAAGGAAAAGAAGCGAAATATTGGGGTCAGTTCATTTTTACACAACTCTTCTTGCTAATTGGCTTGACAAATGCTCACGAAGTTTTTTGCACATCACACATACACAACACACCCATAACTCCGCTTTCTAACCCCCCATCAAACTTGCCATTTTGGTATAAAGCTTCCGCTTCACTTCTTTTCATTTAGGGTGCCCATGAATTTCCATTGGGTCGCACCTTATTCAAGGAGTCCAATGGGGGGAACCCGATTCTGCCCGGCTCCTTTGATTCTCCGCATATGGTTTCACATGGAGCGGTCTTTATTTTCCCCACGAGAAACAAGGGAATGTGGGGAAACAAGGAAATAGAAAAAGAAAAAAAAAGTGGAGAGAGGGCTTTTTTCTTGGCCAGATCGCTCTTTTCTGACACACAACAAACGATGTAAAAATAGGGACTCGTTCTCTCTTTCTCTCTCTCTTTTTGTTTCTCATATATACGCAACCTGAAATGCACTTTTTCCTCATGTTGCAAGAGGAATCTCGTGCATTACCTTATTATCAACATGCATAATACGGTCTAAGAGGTTGATCATAGAAGTCAAATGACTCACATCGCATTGTAATTGCCGGCGCTGGTCTTCCAACCCTTGATGGCCAATCCACGACCGGATGGGCGGTAAAACTGTGGGGGTGGTTGGGCTGGTGGGTGCGGGGTTTAATAATGCCGCTATATTGGAGGAGGATGATTTCATCGGTGGCGCTGGCTGAAACATCGACGCGGTCTCCGGTTCCACGGTTGGCGGGGCCAGTGGCGACAAGGATGAATTTGATGGTTGGGGTGTCACACGGTTGCGAACTTTGGGCATTAACCGCTTCATCATGATGGGGCGATGCACCCGGTGAAGCTTGTAATAGAGTCCGCAGGCATTGCAAATCGTGTGATCCTCATTATCTCTTCTCCACAATGGTGTGCTGGTGGTTTGGCAATTAAAACACACCGGTTCCGATAGGTCCATGGGAGGAATGTCTCGTGGTTTAAGGGGTGTAAGAGAAGCTAGCGTCGGCCTAATTTTGTTCGACGGAACACATAGTTGTTTCTTGACTGGCCGTTTTAGCCATCGTGGTCGGGCTGTATTGCGTGCCTTGAGGTACAAACCACAAGCATTGCATATGACTTGACCTGAAGGTGAACGACGCCAAAGCGGGGTACGGGTTGTCCCACAGTTCGAACAAGACGGAGTGTTTGCTAGGCTTCCGATGGCCGGATTCGCAGCACTGGAGCTGCAGGGCTCAACAAGGTGTATGTTGGCGGAAGCAGCAGACACGTGTCTTGGTTCGATGCCAGTTTCCTGGGCTTCTACTAAATAATGATTTCCGGCTTTAGGTAAGCGGTCAGACGTAGGACACTTATGAAGTGCATCCACACTGCAGGCGGCCGACGGCTTGTTGTAAGAAGGCGACTTGACCGTCATCGTGATGGAAAGGTTACTGATAGATATCCTCTGTTTCTTTTCGTTTTCCTTTTTTTTCTTTAGTTCTTTTAGTTTATTTAAAATAAGTATACACTGGGTAAATCGTTCGTGCGCAACAGGTAAGGAAGAAGAAAGAAAAAAGATAAGAGGCGAAAAGGAGAGCAGACGTTAAGAGGAAGAAAAGGGAAACCAACCTGTTAGGTTTTTTTATTGTGTTTGTGCACATTTCTAGCTGAATTGCGATTCGTTGGTGATAAGGTGACGAACCTGATAGGACAGCGATAAGATCGGCACTAGAGTTCAGAAACCCACTGAGGGAAAAGACTGACTTTCTGATATGGCTTATCCTTTTTTTTTTTCTCACGAGCCTGAAATGCTGTTGTCTGCCTTTAGTTCTGTGTAGACTGTGCCAACTGGGACAGTCGATCAGTAGCTAAATTTATTTCATCCAATTTTTGTAACTATATCATTAAACAGAGAGTACAGTTCGATGCTATAATTATAACCTGACTATGTTGTCAGAGCAGTATATCCTTACATACACAAATTTTTATTTACTGACAGACATCCCATTCAGCTCAGACTAGTACTCCCTTCAGCAGGTCCTCAAATGTACTGAATGTTTAGATTCTTGCACAGACTTATGAAATATTTTTTGGCGGAATTCCACATTTAATACCGCAGCTTTTTAAAGTTTACTGCTATTGACTTGTGGCTACCATGTCAAATCATCCCCATTTTTTTCTTTTGTAAAACGAATACATATACTTAAGTAGAAACTCGGCGGAAAAAATCGTGCTGCTTATCAATGATTAGGACATTGCGTTGTTTGAAATATTAATGCATCAGTCACCGTAGTTGCACACTGTTTTCGATAGGCGGTTTATGAAGATGAGTACCTTGAAGAGCTGGGTAAGGTTGGAAGACATGTACAGTATCTCCCAAAGATAGTTTCACAAACTAGGAAAATCGAAGTCGCAGTTCAGTGGAATTAGATGTCGCAACAAATGAAAAAAGAAAAAAATTCAATGCCGTCCTTTTTCTACTTAGCTACCGCTTTACCTCATTTTAAAAGTGCGTCCACATCCTTGAGCTCTCCCCATGCCCACTGTTAAACAGTCAAAAGCAGAACTCGCTGCTGCCAAGGCTGAAATTAGTAGGCTCAAACAACACAACGCTTCACTTCTTGAGATGATTGGCTCAAGTTTTCCTAAATGCCAAGTCTGTTGAATCTATTTCCTCTAATACAACCCGTCCATTCAATCCACGTGCCTAATACATATCGATATCTCCGCAAAAGCTATCCGTCGCATCAAGGCCCCTGTCCGGCCTGCTGTCGCCCGCTTCTTCCTTGCAAAAAGGCTTTTTTGATACTCACACCATTCCCCGATATTTTTCCATCCCCCTCAATTTTTATCAGATTGATCTAGCCCGGGCGGACACAATTATTATTTTTGCGCTCATTTGAACCACTGAATAAACCCAAGAAACTAGATAGTGCTACATTGAAATTCACTTAGCTCGAAAAAGAAAGTAATCCACAAACCTCTATAAGACGCATCCAGAGTCTGTAAGCTAGAATAATGACATATCTAATGCTCTTAACAACCTATCCCCTAAGGAAATCGACTTCTTAATATCAGAACTTGAGATGTACTGCGAGTTGTCAGGATGTCCTACTTGCAAAAAGATCATTAAAGGGGATTTTATGTATTCTTGCACTTTTACTGCAGTGAATATGATCTGGGTGGGCGTTTCAACCATTATTCCGTTTATCTAGCAGAAAAAACGCCAATGAAAAGCATGTCGCCTACTTGTTTATTTTTCTTCACATGTCGTTTTCGTTCTTTTCCCGCCATTTTCTGTGAGCATGAAGTATTTTTTGATTCAAGGTAGACATTGAAGTATTATTGATGGGAACAGTACACCGAGTTATAAACTACATCCACACGTGTAATATTTATGTAACATTCCATACAAGTCCGTTGTACAATGAAATGGAAATGACATAAACTATGTAAACTTTGTTCGGATGCACCCAAAGAACATAGTTTACAACTTCAAGGACCGTTACTGCGATTATCTTCGATTGCGACTGAAAGAAGTGGCTCGAGTACCAGTTGGTTGGCCTGCTCCAGATCAAGAAAGATTTGACGAATTCATTCAAGACATTATTCATTATGTTCATGACGGAATTCAACATCTAGCTGCACAGGAACGACAGCCGAGGTTCCAATACATCGCTGAAGCTAATATCCGCGAACAAGTCAACAAGTTTGTGACCAACATGGTGAATCGATACAAGAACTCCATTGAAGCATTTGATGAAGACAGGTGCCGACTTGAAGTTGAGAATCATGCAACGGTGCCCCCAGGATGGCTAAGAAACAGGGACAAGCTTACCACTGCTTTATTTCAACAAATATGGGGCATGTCGGTCGATATTAGCGAAGCTGGTGCTGATCAAGAAGATTTTGAAGAATATGAGTAAGATCAAGAGGAAGAACGTCAAGCAACTGGCGACATCCTTGCTGGTTTAGCAAACGACGTTCATACCCAGATTGAAGATTTCATCACCGCTGAGCGCAATCTCCAAGTAAAAGGCATTCGAGTGTCCGAGGTCAATCTGTCCGAATGTCTTGGTGAGAATGGGAGACAAGGAACAAACGGTGGTAACAATGATGAAGAGAGCGGTGATGAAGATGACGAGGATGATGTGCTCCTCTGAACTTATGGAGGCAAACTTTCCAGGGCAAAGGCTGCAAGATTGATCCCGTTTATGATCTATTTCCTGGAAAGGCGAGAAGGTAATTCCCAATCTTTCGTTTTATGTCCTCTCCAAGCACATCATCATATCGCTATCCCTTTCAATCTTTCCTTTGCGACAACTTTGCTCTGAGCATTTCTCTCGTCCTATTATTCAGCAATTGGAGCAAGAATTAACAGCTGGTCCCAATGATCGACGCATTGCTGAATTGACAAGAGGTAAGTAGAAGTTATTAATTGTATGTAGTTGAGCAAATTCACTTATATTTCAATTACAGAGAGAGACAATCTACAAAATGCATGTGAAAGACTCCAGGGCATCAAGAGCAGAGATCCATTCAGCGCACTCTTCGATATCCGTCGGCAAGCTACCATTACAAGAGACGGAGGCGTTGATGTCCGAGACCGGGGTTACATGCGATGGTTGAACCAGCGAATACCAGGCAATGAAAACAAGCTTCGTTTCTCTCGACGTCGTGTCTTTCGCACTGACGGTGTTCGCCTATATTGTATATATAATGATTGGCTCAGGTTACGTCGTGGAAATACTACATGCAAGTATTTGACGGAGATCAGACGAACAACAAGAGAGACGTTGAAGGACACATGGCAAGCCGGCTCATCTAGGGATCAGTACGATTATCTCCAGCATTACTATGAGGTAGTTTGGTCTGGACTTTGGAGAAGTATGTGCTGCTGCTAGTGTGTTCCGAACGAGGGAGCCTGGACTATACGGTTCCCAGCTCACTATCAAGCGAGGCTATCTGTATGGCAGAACTATTCCAAACCGCGACTGGCTAGAAGCTCGCAAGGCTGCCAACAACATTGACGACATCGAGGCTGCTTTAAGTGAAGGATCACCACGAAGCACTATGACAGATATCGGGAGTACCTGCGACAAGTCAAGACAAACGAGAATGGTCTTCGGTTATGGAAGTTTTACTCCAACCGATCTGTCCGTCGCAGAATCTGGGACAATGTGATATCTCAGAGATCGTGTCTTGACAAGGCTTGCTACCTCATCACGAATCAAGCTAGGCGTACTTTCGACATGAATCACGAAATGGATGATAATCGTAGACATGTCGATGAGCCTCGTCTTGTCTACGCTTTTGGCTTAGACGGGATGAGTCGAAAGTCAAGACGAGGGGGTTTGGCGCCTATGGACCACAAGATTGCCAATGCTTTGTACCGGAAGATCAACCAGAAGAATCGAAACAAGGACAGACAACATGCCGACGTATGCAGTCGAATCGATGAATATCTCACATCGAAGGTATGTTGTCGCTGTTCCAAGGAAGGTCAAGACCGAGGTGTGGACTTTTTGCGACGACCTCCTACGGCATCGGTACAAGACAGAGCTCGATTGGAGAACGGTCAGGAGAAAGTGCTGCGCGTAGTTCAGTGTGCGAACTGTGATTGTACGTTCCACCGGGATGGTAATGCAGCAGACAACTAGGCTATCATTGCACGATACATGCTACAGTTTCAGCAGCGTCCTCGTTGGTTCGTCCGTCCGTCAAGGCGTCTGGAAGCGGCTGGCGAAGAGGAGGCGACGGTGATGACTGATCGTGCAGGGCTTCAACAGAGAGCTAGTGGTGGAGAGGTGACGGAGGTGCCTGAGATTGCCGAACCTCGACGACACCCTAGCAAAGGATGGCGGTGACTACCCCTCTAGAAGAGTGAGCTAGTGGCCGAGAGGTAGCGGGGGCACAGGAGGTGCCTGGGATTGCCGAGCCTCGACAACGCCCTAGCCAAGAAGCGGCGGTGATAACCCCAACTGCACGACTTCGAACAAGAGCCAGCCAAACCGAGACTATGGTTGAACCACCCAGGTCTCGCAGAGGAATCAGCCGACGAGAAGAAGAAAGACCAGAATCGTCCCGAGCTCCTTTAAGGCGATCTGAGAGGCAGCAAGCAAAAAGGCAGAAAAGGATCCACGAGTCAAGTGGATAGGGCTTTTACGCCCGGTATTTAGTAAGTGTCATTGAATACTATTGTTATTTTTCTTCTATTACTCATCGACTGAAATTTATATATGCATATGGCATTCACTTGGCAGGGAGATGGGTAAGGCGTTGTCAGTTTTATGACAGGCATGTAAAAGTGGTCATGCGAACTCTTATAACACGACAATTAATATGATTTGTTAGCGCCAAGCCCAGTTTCCAAAATGCTCCAAGTGAATTTGCTAGATGCGACTTTAATTTTTGGAAATAAAGTACTAGTCTGCCAAAACTACTGGAACACAGCGTCAATATATTCTGCAAAGTTTTGTAACATCTCGTTTGATCCCTGAATAGAATACCTGTATACGTGTTGGTCATCGAGCGGCAGTCCGTTTTTGTACGATATTGACGATCTGTAAAACAGAGTTGCGGAAGAAATAGACGATGCAACAGCGTTGATGACTACTGGCAAGGCCCGAAATGCTCCCAGCTGACAGCTGATATGTACCGAAGACCAGCGCTGGTCTACTTAGGTCAGAGTTTGCTACCGTTTCTGGTGATTATGCGACCTGCGTGCAGGTTGCCAAAGAACTGCCACAGACGTATCTACAATTGGAAGATCCAATCAAAGAAGGATATGCCTATTCCATTAGTATTTCACCATGTAAAACGTATGCGTTGGGTCGCTGTCTCTCTAAGGCGAGCTATCAAGGTGCGCTGACCTATCATCAACGTCGTTCATAAGAGGGTCAGCGCGAAGCTTGGTATAGGCAACAATATAAAGACTCATTCTAACCGATACCTCTCCTTATACAAGAGTGCGTATCTACAACCTCCTTGTACGGGATCAATTGACCTCACTTAACTAAGTGTGCAAGCACATGCAACGGCAGAGCAAATTTTGCTGATTGACATATATCTATTTAGAGAATGTCGCGTACGAGCATGATAGTACGGAGCTAATGCTCATACTTGTTTATGCCTTTGGTTAGAAGGCATGACTAGCGTATCCATCAAGATTTTCTCAATTATTACTAAAATTGATCGTCAACGAAGTGACAAACGAGGACTTGTACGGGGGTACATTCCAGAATATATACAATATCCTGGACCAATTGATGGAGAAAGGAAAACTGCTTAAGGATTACCGATACGTTAACCGTTATTTCTTTTACGGATTGAATTGTGCGCAGAAATATAATATTCTGTACGAAGATAAGCTTTCATTCACCATGTATACCAGGACATTTTCAGCGCTCAAGTCCCAGATGGATAACTTGTGATGGAAAGGAAAAATGGGAGCATCTTTTTGCTGAACGATGCAGGCAAAGAATTGACGCTCTCAACGATGTCCCGAAGATAGTTCAGGTCAAATCCACAATCACTCGAATTAGGTCTATGTGGGTAGCAATGGAGAAATACGCAGCTCCCATGACTTACAGCTTTTGAAAACTTTGAGGGTGGATTGAGTTATAATGAAGACAATGAAAATTGAATAAAATATATGACGCTTCAAGATCAAATGCTTGCAATGTTCTTCTTGCAGCAAGCAGTTTTATGTTTCCTGCCTTTTTTGCGTATAGTACCAAAGACAGGAAATTTGAGCTTTTGTCCTTGCGTTTATGCGCTTGAGATTCGAATCTGTTTATTATGGAAATGGAAATTAAGAGCGCTGCTATTTACGAACCCCTTCGTGACATTTCCAAAAAGCGGAACGTCTACATATAAGCTGGCGTAAGAATGGTTTCTATTTATATTTGAGCAGTTGAATATAGTCTCATCGCTATCCGAATGAATGAAAACCAAGTTTACTGCCATTCGAACAGTAAGGCATTTGAGTTTTTAGTTACACAAACGCGCGGATTGTGCAACCCATGACAAGTTGCTGACAAGCGCACCAAGCAGTAATTTTAAAACTCAGTTGCGCAGCATACGTCACATTTTGTAGTGCGCTTGGGCGAATAGACGGTCCCTTTGAGATACTCCAAGTTGTCCTCTTTTCCTTTAGTTTTATCATTATTTAAACCTTTAGCGATAATTAATATACCATGTCTACTACCTCTGGAATCAGCGATTCGCGAGAACCAATTTCAACGACGGATAGTGTGCCTTCATCTGGGCAAGTCACATCGACCGTAGGCACCAAACCTGTGCCGGTAAAGCTTGTTCTGTTAGGCAAGTTCTGGCCTAATGACCAAAGCGAAATAAGCCTTATTAATGTCTTCTGACTTTAGGCGAGTCTGCCGTAGGAAAATCGAGTTTGGTGGTCCGTTTTGTCAATCGTGATTATGTCGAAAATAAAGAACCCACTATTGGAGGTAGGCTACCATTATGGAAAACGCTTACACGCATATTGAGAAATAAGCATTGTAAATAGCTGCTTTCTTGACGCAGAAATGTACAGTTAATGATCGCATCATTAAATTTGAAATTTGGGACACTGCTGGTCAAGAACGTTTTCATTCCTTGGCCCCCATGTACTATCGCAACGCACAAGCAGCCGTGGTTGTGTACGACGTAACAAAATCGGTACCGATTCTATGATTTTTTTTTCTTTTCGATGGGATGGGAAAAAAACCAGATGATCACTAACCAATTCTTTATTTTTTGGGTACTATTATCTTCTTGTCTTTCTGTTTTTCTAGGCATCCTTGGATAAAGCCAAGAGTTGGGTCAAAGAACTGCAACGTCAGGCCAGTGTGCATATTGTCATTGCCTTGGTCGGAAATAAAATCGATTTGGTGGCAGATGATAATCGCGAGGAGAATGATGTGGCAGAGGAGGACGATAACGTGGGTAGACAGGTGTCAACAGAAGAAGCCTCTGCATACGCAAATGAGGCTGGTCTGCTGTTCTTTGAAACAAGTGCACGAACGGGTGCTAATGTAGATAAAGTGTTTACAGAGATCGGTAAGCATAAGAACACCGACCTATTTTTCTTTCACATGTCGCTTAATTTCTTTTTATGTGTTTTTTTATTTTCAAAAGCAAAAAATATCTCATTAGACCACTTGATGTCAAATCGTCTGAACAGCCGATCTGGAGCAGCAAGTGGAGGAAATCCAAGGATCGATCTTATGCGAGAAGGTGGAGGTGCCCATGGCCAGAGTTCAGCTGGATGTGCATGCTAAGGAATATATCTGGAAAAAAGAAAGGGTTGAATCATGGTGAAAGAGAAAGAAGAAAACAGAGAGCGAGAGCGAAGAAACAAAGACAGAACAGCGGTTCTATTTCGAATCCCCTTTTCTGGTTATTCGCTCCGTTCGCTTCATTCCTCCCCAAGTGACCAATAATGCATCCTTCGTCCTTTTCGCTGTCCGCTGTCTTTAATACTTGTCCCAAGACCCTTTTTTTCTCGCTTTCCATAAAAGACCCTTGTTTCCGATTACTAGTGATGTTGTTTTTTTAAGTTACACCATATGCTATGTTATAAATTACGTGGATTGAAAAAGACCATGATATCTTTTTTGATGTTGTTCCCATGGAACATGTCATCGGTCTTGATGGATTGATGGGAGTCTGGAAGAGCAAATTGTTTAATTTTGGTTAGTTGGTCTAGTGCACGCAGCAATATAAGTCTATATCCAGGACTGCATGATGCATTTTGTTATAATCATACCATGTAATCGCCTTTTATCGATCGATATATATCATGACGCATTTCAGAAAGATTATCAACGTTCTATTTGGACTTCGATGATTTCATTTTGTCGAGGAATGAAGTCTTTGCTTACTGGGGAAACTTCAATGTTTATGCATTGGCGAAAAGGCCAAACAATTAGCAAAAAACTTTGGTGCATAAAAGCATTCATGCAAGGCGTAGCATGAACGATTTCTGTGAACTTCATCAAGGCACATGTCATTCAATACATACAAAAAGGGGAGAAAGAAAAATGAGTAAATAAAGAGAGAGGTGTGGTCAGCGAGTGAACACAGTTCCGTAGAGTGCGTGGGTATGGGTTCTATGTGTGATATGTGTGCGTGTGTGCGCACGGAAGTTGAAGTCATTCGGACTTGCATAAACATTATCGCAGAAGTTTCAACTTCCACGTGTCTTTTGCACTTCTTAGCTTTCCATAGCTTTGTGCTCTAGCCACATTGCTGTTTGTACAATGGACCCTTATTCCTTTTATTTCTCATCAGATTCAATTTTCAACCATAGATTTGCATAGGCTTCCCTTGCCTCCTCTCCCAAAAGAAGAACAAAGGAGTTTTCCCCGAATAAAAGTTTCTATATGAATACCCTCACTTATTTGCTTGACTCTCTTAGAATGAATTTCTACTCAAAATAACGATAGATATAACTAGTATAAGAGAAAAAGACAAAAAGAAGAAAAGAAAAGGACCATATTCAAACAGATTCAACAACGGTTTGGATTCTTTAAATAGAATGAGCTCCATTATTATTGAAAGTCTGTGGAAAAAAAAAAGGATGCATTGACCATAGACATCAGCCTCCTGATTTCACAAGACCTTTCTCTCTCTCTTTTTTTTTTTTTTTATTTTTTTTTGCCCCTCGTTCCGCCCAAATATATAAAGTGTATTTAGAGAGTTGCCTTTGGTTTATAAATCAATCCGAGTCTCTTTTTTCTTACTACTTTTTCAGAAAGAATAATAATAACATGACTATCGGGAAGCAACCGCAGGCGGAGCCATACAAGAACAATAATAACAATAGTGGTAAATCAGACGATCCTCATACTATCACACGCATGCACCCCTCAATGAAAAGACCAAGGGCACCAATTGCTTGTTTCCGCTGTCATCACAAAAAGGCAGGAAATATGCTCTTCTTTTGATTGATAACTATATAGCCAATCACTCATATATTCCCCTTTTATTTTTGTACGTTTAGGTCCGTTGCGATGGCATTCACCCAAATTGCACTCGTTGTCTTAGCACAGGTGTCTTATGTGCCTATCCTAGTTCTCGGAGATCGCGCAATACTCAGCCAACGAATGTGGACCCTTTTATCGATAATATTTCCCAGCTGGAAGCCCGCATTCGACGCATTGAATCCGATCTAGAATCACAACGTGCTCTCGTTCAATCCATGTACTCTACCAACAATGGTTCGGGAAACCCATCTTATCAAGCAGTCGACTTGACTTCACAAATGGTCAAGACAGAGCAAGAGGTGCAAGAATCTCGATCGATCCTTGCCCAACTGCGTTTGCGCGGGGAGCAGCGCATTGCACGGGGCAAACGATCGAGTGCTCAGAAACCCAATAACAAAAGCGCAGGCGCAGTATTAGAAAAACATACGAAGCTGAGCAAAAGTCATTTAGCACGTCATAAAAACGAAGAGACAAAATCCCATCGAAAGACTTCCGGCTTGCCCAATATATCCACAGCTCCTCTCATTACGACGACAGGAACTCCTGCTGCTGCTGCTGCATCTGCTGCACCTATGGCCGCCACTTCCTCGTCCTCCTCGTCCTCCTCATCCTCTTCCTCCTCCTCCTTTTGCTTCGATCCTCAGACCTCCTCCACCTTTGATTCGAGCTATTTGCTCCCTTATTCGCCCATGTTAACACCTGGTCGAACCTCCTGGCCGGAAATGATGACCCATCATGGCGGCGCCGCCACCACCACGAATGGTGCCGTCGCTGTGGCTGCCAATGGCCACGTTGGCGGTCCTGTTCATTCCAGTGCTGGTTCGTTCTCCGGGTTCAGCGACTGGTACCTTCCACATACACCTACTCCCGACAACATGGATCTTGTTTTCACTACCACAGGCCATCCTTTGGATACATCACGTCTAGATACACATCAGTATGGTATCGCTCCTCCCTTACTGTCTGCGGAATCATTCATGCACATCATGCAGGACCCTGATGTCGTGACAAACTGCACTATAAGGGAAATGTCTCTTGCAGATAGTCATCTGTAACTTGGTTGGAAAAACAAAATATCTCTCATCTCACTGACTTAAAATAGTCTGCTTTTATTTTCCTTTTTGCCATTTATCTATCTTTGAGACGTTTTAATGCAATGTGAGCCATGTTTGAGAAAGCAAGGGAAATAGAGCAAGGGAAAAGGACATGCTTTGAGCCGTTTTTTTTTGTTTTTAATATATTTTATTAAGTCTTTGGGAGGAAAATCCATACAAGCTAAAGTTATATTATACATTTCGAGAAAGGGATAGTCTGGGTTTTTTGTCTTCTTCTTTTTTAGTGTTGGTTAGTTTAATTACAAGAGGTTTCTACTGCAGCAGGGTTTGTCGGTAGGTTTTCCAGTCGACAAATGATATGCCATAGTAGATCTTTGTTTGTCCAGTAGGAAAAGTGGGCTCGAATACCAACAAGATATTCGTTTGCAATCATGCTCATGAAACTTTCTGGTTGAAGGACATAGTCCATTCGATGATCGCCTGGTAATAACTTGTACTGATTCCTTGGTTCGGTCGGTGGAGTCATCATGGCTTCAACTTGTACCTCGTCATCTTCTTCATCGGACTTGGCTGCATTGTTGACGTCCATCCAGTCGCTAGGATTGGTGGGATCGAGTTTATCGAAATAAGATTTGAAATGATCTCCGCGAACGGCGTCGATTCCCAGAACCTGGACGATGTGATGTTGACGTCGTTGAGAAGGGGTTGAATTAGCCTCGATAGCAAAATCCAGGGGGGAGCCAAAGGTCCTTGACCTGCGCCTGAGCTTGCGTTCGCATGGATCATCCTGAAATGTTTCATGATCACTCAAGGATAGTTTGGGTTCTGGCTCTGACTCATCAAAAATGGAATCGGGCGTCAGGGACTCGACCGAGCTATCCTCCTGCTGTCCATGTTGCCAAGCCTCTCGACTCTTCTCGTCTTCTTCTTCTTCTTCTTCTGCCTGAACAGATGCATCTTCCTTGTCTGCATCCATGTCTGTGCGTGAAGAGAAATAGTGCAGGAACGCATTGACTGAGGATGACAACAGACTACCCGTGGAAGACCGTCGAGAACAAGAAGAAGCTGGCAACATCTCCTCTGTGGTGGATGTCTCCTGAATGGAATCCCGTCTACCTTTCTCTTGCAAATAGCAATCCTTGCTCGTAGGGGTAGCACCATGATTGGATTTCCAGGAGAAGAGTGATAACAAACGACCACCGGGAAGGGACGACATGAGGGGAACGGATCGTTCCATCACAATCGCAGGTTCTTCAGTATAGTCGTCATTAATCAAAGGTTCAAATCGATAAGCCTATGGGCGTATAAAGGTAATACAGAAACAAAATTTAGCTCTACGTTATACTTTTTTTGCCATTCCATCTTTGCATTTCTGTTCTCTCTAACCACGCCCCCCCTCCTTTCCAATCTCTTTTGTTTCCTTTTTTTTTTTTTTTTTT
>MZZL01000037.1:65009-136860 GCA_002749535.1 Apophysomyces variabilis
TTCCTTTTTTTTTTTTTTAGTTATCCCCTATTACATAGTAAAAAGGAAAGTAAACTATTTACCAATGGGTCAAATGGATGAAAGATATTTTCAAATATCACACCAGGATGGGGATGGTAGTATTGAGGGTTTTGGTTTCGTACTGTCAACAGAGCGCCTAACGGACTTCCAATGCCAAAGAAATAGTCGGGCTGAAAGTCGAGTTTCGGGCATTGAAATTCAAGCTTTTGTCGTTGGGCTGCTTCTTCCGCAGAAGTAGGTTGATGTTGGTTGGACAGGATATCCCAAGTAATCAGTCCACCTAGTCTATTCAATATAAAAGTAAAACAATAATATAAAATAACAATAAGTTAGAGAGGGGTTCATACATCTCCTTTATCTCCTTTTTTTCGTTATATTTTTTTTGCTCCTTACGAGTAGCCAAAAATCGCAATTTTGCCATGAAATGTAGGGTGGAGCGTCATCAGGTGTCGGTAGGCTTGGTTGAATGTCTCCGTAACATGATTAACAATGCTTTGACCGCGGTCTTTGGAAAAATAATAGAGTACATCCGATAAATAGTGGTTGCTGACAAGTCGGATTGTAGGCATGGATTTCAGAGTAATACGATCGATGGTGTCATCGGTTTGTTCATGAATATGTCGGTGCCATTCAATGGGAACCAGTTTGATCCTCACGCTGTGATCTGGTACCCTGGCCTGCAGAACTTCTCGTGCAGTTCGTTGGAGGCTACCCACTAGAAAAATATAGTTCATACAGAAAATAACTTAGAAAAACAGAAGAAACATTGGGAACTTAGTTAAGGTTACTTACAATGTTCGTGGAAGTAACCATATTCTTCAGTTTGCTACAAAATCATTAAAAAAAGTCAGAGTCATTTTTTGTCACTGATCAACTAGAGGATAATGATGATGCCAACCTGTCCAATACCCTATAATGGATGAGTCAGTGATGTTGAGGGTAAAACAACATGATGACATGTAAAGTTACTTACGTGGATCACAAAGACAATATGGTCGACCTCGTCCAGGTTCTCCTCCTCTTCTAAAGTAGAGGTTGTGGATGCAACATCTTGTGGTATATGAGTTAGATCAAAACAAACAAACAAGTAGGTAGAATATACTCTATATATGGGCTACCTTCATCAGAAATGAGTTCAGAGGGAGTGAGATGAGCACTTTCGAAAAACATTGGGCGTGAACAATGATGTAAGGAAAAAAAAAGAAAGAAAGTAAAAAAGTGCAGTGTTTATATAGGAGTGTGTATATGCATCTTGGACAGCTTTTTGGACCCCCCATCTATCAAATCTCCAAGAAAAGAAAGTGAAAAGGTAGGGTATATTCCCTATTCGACCTCTTTACGAGTGTTTCCCCTTGCCAATAAGTATCAAGGTCTGCCCTAACCCATTATTGCCACTGTCAACAAGGGAGGCCATAGATTGCCACCTTATCCTATATCTCTTTTTTTTTGTCATTATCAAAGTTTTTTTTATTTAGCCAAGGTTTTCTCTTATTCTCGGATGCAATGCTCGATACCCACGGAATTGAATGCATGCATTAAACTTTACTGGCAGGAGTCCTAAATAAGCATAAATGACTTCTTGTTTGCCAATAGAAGGGGAATAGTCTCTTTTGAGTTCCAAAAAGGGATCGCATGACAAGGAACTCAAAAGATGAGTTGGCTTGCTTGTTTCCTTCTCCCCTTGAATTTATTTTTTTGGCTTTTTTTTTTCAAACAAGTTGTAAAGTGCTCAACGCGCTGACCTAACGGGTTATGAATAATCTATCCTTGGAGAGCTTAGTCATAGCTTAGCACGAGGACAATGATAGGCCTGCAAGGCGGGAATTTTAGGAAAGTTTCAGAAAGTGCCTTTGACGTGTTGCGCATGTTGTTTTCGTTGGCACCATCTACCTTCAGCTCCGCTGCGTTTCATTGTGCAAAGGTGTCAACTATTGTACCGTGGGAAACAAGGCATTGTAATTGTCTTTCGTATTTGTTTTTTAGGTGCGGACCATAGAATCCACTTTTCATAGGCGAATTTTTTGCCCAACCGCGGTTGTGTGCAGTGAGAGTCGGCGGTTACTGTGCTGTCATTGGTGCCACAGACTGGTGTAACCTAGCGTCGGATGATCTAAGAATCATAATGGTTGACTTTGCAGACGCGAAATCTTTAAACAGTCAGATGCAGCAACCATGTTCTTATCTGGGCGTTTCATATTGATACCGTGTCTGAATGGTTTAAACTCACCTTACATGAGATCTCTACAAGTGTATGTATGCGAGCCAGCATAGGTCGGACAATGACAGGACGAAATAGCTCAAGTTTTTAACATGTGGCGGGCAAATATTCCTACCCTACCCCACCCGATAAGAAGCAGTCCGACCCCGCATTGGCTATTAAAGCGGGGAACCCAGCCATTCCGGAAAGGCATTTCTTCATTTTTCCCTTTTCTCTTTGCTCCCAGACTTTTCTACTTTCTTCCTTTCAATAATATATAAACCATGTTCGACGAAATCAAAGGCGGTCGTGGCGAAGACTTGGTTACCTTGACTCGCTGGGTGTTGGCACAACAACAGGTAAAAAAGAACAAGGGCGCATACGTCATGGTTTTTCTCAAACCGCTTTTTTTTGCTGGACGCAGGAAGTTCCAGAGGCATCTGGCGATCTCACAATCCTCTTAACAGCTATTCAATTTGGATGCAAGTTTGTCGCATCGAAAGTCAAGCAGGCCGGATTAATTAACCTGTAAGTTCAGGAAACGAACGAAAAAAAGAGACAAGTTGAGTACGTGTTTATTTAATGCGTAACCCATAATAGATTGGGCTTGACTGGAGCAGCCAATGTCCAAGGTGAGGACGTCAAGAAGCTCGATGTCCTGGCCAACGATATCTTCCGCAATTCATTAATTGCGTCTGGCAAGGCCTGTCTGCTCGTGTCAGAAGAAGATGAGAATGCCATGATCATCCAGGACACACAGCGTGGCAAATACATCGTTACCTTTGACCCTCTCGATGGTTCATCCAACATTGACTGTGGTGTATCCATCGGTACCATCTTTGGTATTTTCAAAGTCGTATGTACTGAAAAACAAAAAGACACGCGTCATCTTTATGCAATTGTAAAAGCGTAGTTGACTCATCCTTTTCATCTATCTCTTTAGCGTGATGAAAACAATCCGACCATGGCCGATTTGATCCGCAGTGGCCGAGAACTTATCGCAGCAGGTTACTGTATGTATGGTTCTTATTGTGAGATGATCTTGGTAAGCATTTGAAAGAAAGAAAAAGAAAGGAAAGGGAAGACGCTTGGAAAGCTAAACGTGCTATCACATAGTCCGTTGGTAATGGCGTAAATGGCTTCACTCTTGATCCCGCCATTGGCGAATTCATCATGACACATCCCAAGGTAAAATTGTTAGTTCACCCTGTTGATGGGTTGTGCTTACCGAAGCGTAGATCACGTTGCCACCACGTGGAAAGATCTATTCAATCAATGAGGGCAACTACAAATACTTTGACGAGCCCACTAAGAAGTATGTCGATCACGTGAAGCAAAAGTACAGTGCTCGTTATGTGGGTTCTATGGTTTCCGACATCCACCGAACACTGCTATACGGTGGTATCTTTGGTTATCCCGCTGATTCCAAGTCCAAGAAGGGAAAGTTGAGAATTTTGTATGAAGTCTTTCCCATGGCCTATTTGATCGAACAGGCCGGTGGTAAGGCTACCACAGGCACCAAGGATGCTCTGGATATCATTCCTGAACATATCCATGACAGATCCGGTATCTGGCTTGGTTCGAAGGAGGATGTCGAGGAGTTGGAGTCGTTTTACAAGCGAAACTAAAAATACATGATCAACGTTGCATTTTTCCTTTTTTAATGTGAATCCATCTTCTTGTTAAGCTCGGGCCAAAAGAAAGGGAGAGAGGTGAAAAAGCACCATCAGTCCGTTTCTCGTTTCCTTTTTGACCCTCTCTTTCTCTTTCTGTCTCTGTCTCTCTCTTTGTCTTTCCACGTGGCCAATATATCTTAGTTTGACGTACCTTTCCCCTATGGTTGACACCATTTACTTTTTCCTCCCCACAAACAACCTGTTTTTGCGGAGAATCGCGAAACCAAGAGTTCATCTACAACTTGTACTCCGATATCATCAGCCATAAATTTGCTGATCATCCTTGAATCCAGTTAACCTTGATTCGACAATAAGTATTGCCGAAATTTTTAAAGCAAGGAGAGAATAAAGAACCTGAAGTTTGAGTGAAAGGAGTGATCATATTCCATCTTGTATTATTATCGATTCTGTTGGATAAAGTGCTATTCTAAATACAGTTGAATTCATTTGAGCAGTACAAAACATACATTCATGGTTAGTAAATAAAATGGTATGTTGGTGCCTTTTTGCTTACTCGTCTCTAAAGTGTATTTTTTCCCTCTGGCAGAAGCTTTACGTATTATCGGACTTTATAAGCTTACTTGTCAATCCTTGAATAAATTATGAGCTTGTGTGATAAAATTACCGGCATACGGGGTGCTGCTTTGATTTAGCTTCAAGAAAGTGTGCTAATTTTCAAAAATGGCGGCAATGTGTTTCCAACCAACAGGTGGCTAACCGCAGCGATGGCTATACAAACTGCAGCTTGTTTATCTCGAGTCTGGATCGCTCGATCGGCTCCGCGCAATGGACACATAGGATTCATAGACAAAGAAGCTTCATAAATGCATTGGCACTTTGCCTTTGCCCGTCATAATTCTTTCTTAGTCTCTGTTGGTTATATTCTCGAGAGCAAGGGACTTTTGCGAACATTAGACAAACATCGGGAAAGAAAGTACAAAGAAATTGTCGAGGTAAACAAAGTTTGGCGACTAATATCGTCACATAGTAGTTGACATTTCTGTACAAAGAGCAAATGAGGGGAAACTGGGGACACGCAAGTTCGTTTGTATGAAGAACCTGGAGAGCTTGGAGGCGGGCGTGGAAGACAGCGAAGTGATGCAGCTGCTCGATATCACAGACTCCATATTGGCCGAACTCCGAGATGACAGCAATAAGTTGGCGCAAGCACATACTGAAAAAAGTGAAATCATTTATTACTGTTGCGTGACAGAGAAAAATATCAGAAATATAAGGAAATAGGGGTGACAGAGCGAAGAGATGGATAGTTATTAATACGATCCGATCGATAAGAAAAATGTATAATGGTTGTTTCGTATGAATTTGAGCAATGATATTTAGGAAGAGGAAAGATGTCTGTTTTTGTTTATTCCACGTCTTCCTATCTTTTGTAGTTTCTTGGATTATCCATATTTTAGAGAAATGCGACGTGATGTAGACATATAAAAAAGATTTCGTTTTATTACTGGCAGTTTGCATCCATAATTCTGATGTCTCTCGACTACTGAACGTCGTTTGCCCGTGATGACGCAGATCTGGCAACCGTACTCATGTGTGTGCCTCTATGATGCATAAGCTTTGCAATCCCAGGTATATCTCCCGTCGCAAACGAGAGATGAACCTTTACTTGGTATTGCTGGTCACCTTTCCTCACATACAAGCCAGTCGTCTGCATTCTTTTCAACTGCGACATGGTTGGTGGTAGGAAGCTAAATAGGTCTTGCTTCTTTTTCTTGTACCCAGGAACAATGCAGACTTGTACCATATTCTGCTTCTCATAACGTATGTTTGGATGCAGGTTCATGATAGCCACATGCACAATGGTCATTGATCTAGTACTTCGTACGTGAGGCTGGAATCCGTCGACGAACAAACCCAAGGTGATATCCAAATTCCCAGGAAGTGATCTTGCACCAGCATCTTGTAAGCGCTACCGTCAAAAATATTGTCTTAGACATCCTCTGGATTTTGTGGTCTTTTGCTACGATACTTGAACTCTTCGCGAGTATCGTCATCTACCACCATCAATGCCAACTGCCTGGAAAGAGAAAGCTGCTTGACGATAGAATGCGGTTTCTTTGTATCATTAGAATGCTCGTTGAGGTATGCATATGTTATAAGTCTACCTGCAATGGCAGCATGCTGTCTCTCCATCGTCGTCTGCAAACAACATACGACATCAGACCCACAGGGTACCTTCTGGAGAACTCTTTGAAAGCGCGATAATGGGATACAAGTCCGGGTATTGAAACGATATTCTTTTTTTTATTATATTAATCAAGTCACACTATATCAAATATGGATCACTCGAAGAAATACAAAAGATAGGAACATGTCGAATAAACAAACCAGAACCCTTTTCCCTTCCTAAATATCATTGTTTAAATTTGTACAAATCTTTTTTGTCAGAGCAAGTGTTTTATAAAATGGGCAAAGCTTACTATGAACTTCGGCAGCCCTGACAAACTGTAAGATCCTAGCATGCTATCCAGCATAGTTAGCTTGATATAATTTACTAGTTGGCCACGAACCGCCATTTCAAAAGCAAGAAAGAGTAGAATGGTATAATGAGAAAGATAACTATGAATGAATGAAGAGTGCAAAGAAACGTAAACAGAGTTCAGCAGCCTGAGGAAAATTATAACTACGCTTACGCATACCTCTTTTTTTTTTTTTTGAGAAGGCTACATTATATGGCATTTCGTACTTACACAGTATTTTAACTTCGAGATTGAGACGAGTTTGCATTTTTTTGGACCAATCAATTTTATTTTTAGACGATTACAACATTTTTTGAGACGATCTGACCATGCTAATTTAGACGAATGTCTTCTTTTTTGAGACTATGAAGCAAGTTATTGAGACGACATGTACTGTAGTGACATGACTTTGGTTAGATCCCCATAAGTTTTCTTTGGATCGCGCCCTAAAAAAATTGGACTGCCAAGATGTTTTGGATCAATGACATAACACCCAGTTGCATGTTTAAAGGCGCACCCCCCCAAAAAAATTCTAAGTCGCTCAATGAGGGGATTTGTGTCACCGTCTCCAAAAAGAACAAGGCACCTGTCGAGAGAGTTTAAGGCGCCCGTGGAGGGAAAATAGTTCGGCTTAGCAGAGAAAATCAAGCCACAGAGTGAGAAAAAGAAGAGTCGTTTTCTTTAGCGAGGATGGCCATGGGAACGTGTATGATGAAGAAGGGCATTATGCTATTGATGTGGAAATGGACGAAAACGAAACAGGGATCTTGGAAAACCTCTTAAATTTGAGCAGCTATCAGGATCTTTAAAAGGAGGATGATAGCGACGTTGCCATGGTGCCAGCTCAAACTCTGGCATCAACGCATCAACGTCAGCCCCTAAACACCCAATCCAAATCAAAAACTGTGTCTGCTGATACAGAAATCTCTTTTTTTGCGCTGGATAGGTGAAGGCCGGCAACCAAGATTTGGCACAGCAGCCGCGTAAAATGCGAAGAATCTGGCATTGTCTAAATTATCTTTCTTTTCAGGGTGAAGAGACCAATTTCTGATGGAAGGGCATCATGCATGTGACCTTCTTGCATGGATGGGCTTTTTGCGCACACGCCAGTTGCGCAGCCCTGAGTGGATGGATGGATGCTCACAAGTCGTGTTTATTTCGTAGACTTATTTTCAGTTTGCTTGATGATTTTCCACCAACAAGTGTAAGATACACTAGGAGAAATTGAGCTCTGATTATCAGTAGTCATTGAAATGCAGTGTTGTGCTTGACGCCTTGCAAATACCTACTGAGGCGCATCGCTACTAGTGGATTATCAATGCAACCTCGACGACGCTGCACGACGTGGCCACATTCACTCAGGCCTCCAAAAAGGAACGTATTCCAATTCGACTACTGCCAGCCATCGACGATGCAACCAACAGATTCCTTATCTGATCCATTGAAAAAAGAAAAAACTGAGAGGAAGGAAAAAAACTAAGAAAAAGGCTCCGATCAATTTACAGACACTGGCACTGTGACTAGACGTGGGAACAGCAACGTGCTGTTTCTTCTTTTACTTTTTTTTTTTTACAGTATCTCCCAACAATAATTTCGCAAACTACGAATATCCAAGTTGCAGTCCAGTGGATTTACATGTCGCAATGAATGAAAATTTATATATGCATCTGGCATTCACTTGGCAAGGAGACGGGTATGGCGTCGTCAGTTTTATGACAGGTATGTAAAAGTGGTCAATTAGAACTCTTATAACACGACAATTAATGTAATTTGTTAGCGTCAAGCTCAGTTTCCAAAATGCGCCAAGTGAATTTGCTAGATGCGACTTTAATTTTTGAAATAAAGTACCATGTCGTTCTACTGTATATGGCCATGGTCATAGAGGACGCGTCGGGCGGTCATTCCGTCTCTCGCTTTTTGTCTGAGCTGAAAGCAAAGACAACAACCAAACGATGCATGTCCAGATTCTCTAGCGATGGGTGGGGGTGATAAAAATGTTATGGAGAGAATGGGATGGATCTGAGAGCTGACATCAAGGATTTCTCGGATTTGATCATAATCGATGCGCTTTTGGTGGGCGGCCTGTGCTTTCATGCCCATATTCTGCAGAAAGTACTATTTAAACGCTGTGAACATACATTATTGCCATTGAGTACGACTTTTACCCTTGAAACAGAACAGATGATCAAGTGTTGTGGCCACGGACTTGAACTCACTGGGCGATTTGGACAAGGGTAAGATGGCAATTGTCTTGGCAAAGAAGAGACCATTGATAGACACGAGCATTACATGTATCCAACGAACCCTATATGCGGGTACCCTCAAAAAATAAGCAAATTCATTTCTATTGATCATTCCTTTCTCTTGCACCAACCAACAAAGTCAAAACTAACAATCTGATCGAGCTCTTGGCTTGGATTCAAAGATTGCAAGTGGTTGAGGATAGTTGCGTTTGTGCGAAGGTTTTTGCTCTGCTGCTCCATGATGGAGCTAGGAGCTGCTGTTGGTCGCTTGTCTCTACTGAACAGATCTCCACGTGTTTATTGGTCATGTCATGATATCGAAACAGAAAGTCTATTTTGCGGCCGGATGCCAGCTTATCATGGCTGATACCCAAGTGGTGCTTGGGTTTCCTGAGACTCCGCTTTTCACCAAGCAAATAACTTAGGCGGGCCAAGGTGTGACAGAGTAACAAATTTCGGTGACTCCGACCTATGATACTATAAAAGCCCTTTTATGCGGCCCAACAGCTTGGGAGTACTTTAATATGGAAGTGCAAGAGGACAAGATACACAGAATTAAAAGGAAAAACAAGGGTCCATTTTGTTGACGGAGGTTAAGCCCTATACTAAAAGAGATATCGACTAACTAATTCTTTCCGTTGGAACGTCATCGAAGGATATCTGATTTATTTTTGGCGACAGGGAGCGTCCTTCGTTCCACAGCGCTATTAATATGACCTTTACTGCATTTTGGGAAGACGCAAGGCATCAGCGGACGGCGATATAACATCCCGGAAGATGTTTTGGTAGCACAAAATATCGTTACTGGCAGCGATTTGACGATCTAATATGAATGATACCCTTTTGGTTCTTTTCGCTATCTATGCTAAGGAGATGGTTATGGGAGGAAAGATATTTTGACTGCTACAAAGAAGGATTGAGATTGCTATTACTTTATTCATTCTATCTTTCCGTCCCTTTTTCTTGTGCGCCCATTTCCCGCGAGACGCCATCGGGTCGACGGAGAAAGATCAGATGGGTAAGATAGCACGAGGACGGAGACCATGGACGTCTTTGCTGCCGTATTTATCAGCTCTCATTGTTCTAACCCATGCGGTACTAAGAGGGTCCTTTTAATTAAGCTTCCGCTCTCTATATATACCTTTTTTTTTTTCTCTTTCGAGTTCGCTTTTTTTTTTGTAACCGTTTTATGCTTTTCTCAGCCCTTCGTTTCTCTTCTTTCTTATGTTTCTCTGCTCTTTCTTTGCTATTGGTTCACTAATAGCGACTCTTTCTTTCGTCCGATACACACGCGCACAATCGCCATCGAACAACCTTCCTTATAATCCTTCATTAGGTCCTGTTCAAACACAGGTGCCGTGGCGAGCGGGTCATGCCGCCGGTAAACTAAGAAAGAACATACAATATTTATTCGTTTCCCAATGAAAATACCATGACATGCTGAGCAAAAACTCCCCCCTGTAGCATTTATTAGTCCCTATGTTATCGTTTATGGCGGAGTCGACAATCCCGCAGCGAGTGAAAATGGACCATTGCATGGTTCCATTGGTCTTTGGGTGTGGGATTCTCGCAATGGCTCGTGGTACCACCCTAATGTACAGGTTCAGGCCCAAAACCAAATGTTTCCGCAGGTGCTGTTCAGTGCCACGCCACTGCCCAGTGGAGGTCAAATGCTTGCTGTTGTAGGTAACACCACTCAGGGCGGAACAGCCGGGATGCTCCAGAAATTAGATACCAACAGTTGGAGTTGGGGATTTCCTACCGCAGGTAGGTTCGCTTTTTTTTCTTTTTTTTTCCCTACCTTTATTTTTTGAGCGCCCTGACTGGAAGTGAAAGACGAACAAAAAACAACCTAATTAGGTCTGGAACCGCCTGCCCGATCAAACGGATTCACCCTTACCTTGGTGAATAATACTGTATATTCCTATGGCGGCATGAATCTCGATAATAATGGATATCCTATTCCGAACGCCGTTCTCAATACGTTGTCATTAATGGATGCCAATGCATTTACTTGGACCTCCGGCTCCAATGGAGTCGGGGTAACGGACCATGCCACTTGTTATGTACCCGCCTGCAACTGCCTTATCTCATTTGGTGGAACACGAACCGGATCAGCGTCCGATGCCACTAACGTGAGTAAAAAAACATAATTCTGGTGCAATTTTCGATACGACCGCCCGCTCATGCGTCAAGTGTGACGCTTGAATAGGATCTGTACATTTATGATCTAGGAAAGAAAACCTGGAATCTTCAAGTAACTGCAGGCTCGGTCAACGGTGCTGCACCTGGCGCACGACGGCTGCATACTGCCAATTGTCTGCAAGATAAGATGATTATCTATGGCGGAGGTATAACTCAAGCCTATGATACCGACGTGTGGATCCTCGACGTTTCAAAATACCCAGCATTGACTTGGAACCGAGCTAATATGGCGAATATTACCCAAAGACCTAATCCGCGCATGGGTAAGTACTGAGGTTTGCTTTCCGTTTTGTTCAGCACATACCATTCTCCTTACCTTGCTGTTTCCATCAGGACACACAGCGTCGATGGATCCAGTTACCAAAAAAATATACATTTTTGGAGGATGGGGCGTAGGATCAACGAACGATTCAAATATGTACGTAATCGATACCAATCATTGGAGTTGGACTCGTGTGGCTACCACAGGCTACCCTCCGTCTGAAATTACTCCGAGCACTACTAGCCCTAATCCTTCACAAACGCCATCATCCCAGGGAGATTCACCGCTGGACACAAAACCGATCATTATCGGGTCGGTGGTCGGTGGGGTCGCGTTGATTGCTGGCATAGCTGCATGCATTGCATTTTTCTTATGGAGACGAAAGAAGAACGCCAGAAAAGGCGACGCACTGAACGAAAAGATGAACGATATGCATAAAATTGCTCCAAAACCACCATTTTGGGATGATGGACAGTATATAGAAGACATTGGTAGCTACAGCTTATCGAACAATCGGTCGTCGGACGCCACGTTAATGAATAGTTACAGTCATAAACGAGTATCGAAAGCGTGGACAGGCGGAAGCAGCTATCGCGATTCTTCGCGACCATCCGAAATTGGCGATACCGATCGAGTTGTCAGTGGAGTCCTTGAGATGGTACCACCCCAATCCATTGTACTAGATGATCTTGGTACATCAAGTCACGGAACTCGGACACCGCATGATTCTCCTCGTACAAGTCAGCAATTGCTATTGTCACACGAAATCCGAGGATATGGTCAAGTGCCGAATGAGATAGTGCAGCAAAAGCCAAATGAATTCTCACGTCCAGCCGCTCGACTTTCAGCGCAGAGCAACAGTAGCGTGCCCGTTGACCATTTTTCTCCCACCAGCCCCACCTCAGCTGAGAGCGTCGTATCAGGCGGCGCTCCCTTGAGTAGTAGTATGGAGGTACTAAGAAGCATCAAGACGGCCGGTAGCAGCATGCTCAGTCGTCCTCGCACAGTCGACGTAACGCATGCAGTTTCTCCTAAGTACGAAGAGGAGGACAAATGGACTGCTACCGATTCGTTTTCATTGAAAAATGACAGTATTACCCCTATCCGATACATGCCGACTGTCAGCACCCGATTAAGTACGACCACATCTACTAGTGGGGCGACTTGGAACAAAACAGGGTCTAAAAATTCCGTCACCTTTACCCACCATCAATACCCATCATCGAACGTGAGCAGCGTACCTGTTGCCCAGCCAGTTCAGCCCACGGCATCACAGATTCAATATCAGCCTCCACTTAACAACGGCCCTGCAATGGGTAGAGCTCTCCAGCGACAGACGAATGGTGCGAATATTTACAATTCTGCTAGTCCTCTTGAGATGTTGGCGACATTAGGGCACCTCAATGGAATTTCCCGTTCTGGGGAAAGCGAAGTTTCGGATAACAGCAGAGGAAATGGAACCGACAGTTCGGATGACCCTGTCAGTGGAGGGGACTCACCATTGTTGATCAACAAGTCCGATCAGCGTCGATCGCTTGAAGATTCTTTCGCCGCCGTGGCACCTCTTACCAGCATCCTTCCTAATCGTTACACAGTATACTCGTCCCAGAGACCTATTATTGGGCCCACCAATAGCATTGTCTTTGTGCAAAAGTCGGAAGGAGATGCGACTATGGATGCAGTAATTAAATTATTTGGACGACGTGAGGCTTGGGAACGTGAATGCCGTACATTGATTAAACTGAAATCGAAGCATGTGGTTGAGCTTCTCGAAGTTCTGACGATCCGAGACGACGTTTCGGCTCATAGTTCTGAGAGCGCAGAATCAGCAAGAAAAGAAGAAGAGGAGTACCAGGGAATAAAATATGTGATAGTGATGGAAAGGTTGGAAGAGACGCTAGCTTCCATGATCCGACGTGCGAGGAAAGAAAAGGTGTCCTGGACAAGAGAAGAGAAGCGAGCAATCGTGCGGGATATAACCAGATGTTTGAGTTGGTGTCATGCTAAAGGTAAAGATAGGCATAAGCTAGCAAAGGATGATATACTGAGAATTATTCGTTTAGAAATTGCGTTTTGCGATCTAAAACCTAGCAATATTATGCGTCATAAGAGTAATTCATGGCGACTTATCGATTTTGAAGGTAGTCGCACGATAGGTGAAGAGTGCGTTGGTGTCATTACTCCACGTTACTGTCCTCCTGAGGTTGCCAGGGCAACGACGTATGGATTGGAAGGTGCCAATGGCGTGGTGGCTACTGCCAGTGTAGATATGTGGGCTCTCGGATGTGTCATTTATGTAAGCTAGACCACATGAATTCCAATGAAATTGATCGTTTTCTTTGTTTAGGAACTTGAAACAAGCAGACCGCTGTTTGCTGGCAGTATCAAAGACGAAACTATCTTGCATTTTGTGTCACATCCTTCACCATCCACTCCGATTTTAAATACCGGGCTACGATGGAACGAGCGCAAAGAGTTAGAAATCCCGCAGTTCGAGCGACAAATACCTGATGTAGAGACACGACAATTAATCCAAATGCTCCTAAGCAGGGATCCGGCAAAGCGTGGCTCAGCAGCCAGCTTATTGGTAAGATAAATGCTATATATGTGTTCCTTCTTGTTTGCTAACCAAGAAAAAAATTGCAACAGAATAACCCTTACTTCCAATATACATCTTAAAGCAAAAAGCAAAAGAAACCTAATAAATTTCTGGTTTATATTATTGTACAGACTAAAAAAAAAAAGCTAACAGTAAACCTCGTTGCCGCGATTTCATTTCAAGCAAATGTACGACTAAAGTAAGAAGTGAAAAAAAAACCTGTTTTTTCTTATGCATTGGATCCAATGGCATGATGGGCGATTAGATAGCAATATGCGGTCAAATCTTCAGGTCAGTGTAACATGGCATCATGCATTGCTTATCAGTCAAAAGTGTTTTTTTACTTCTACTTCTTTGCGATATAAGCATAGCAGGCATTGTTCAGTGAGAGCCAGAATGGGAAAGGGGTGCCCTTTTTTTTGATCCAGAGACGGAAAAAAGCGTCACGGCCAGAAGCGACTTTGGCGGATCGTTTCGTCGCTTCTTTTTTTTTTCTTCGCTTCCCAAAATAAATTGCCGTCAAAATTAACGACAAGGTGATTGAAAAGCGAAGAAACGGGGGATCGGAATCACCGACAAAGAGAAAAAGACTGGATCCCATGAACGACGAACGTCTAATAGCTACTCCACCTCCATCCGCATCCTCATCCTCGGAATGCAAAGCCCCAAGCCCACTAGCCGACAGTGTCACAGCTGAATCCAGTCCCATCAATCAAACCGAAGACGAGATGGATGAAGAACTGGAAAACGCAGTAGCCATGTGGTCCGATTCAACAACTGAAAAAAACGATAGTAATACCTCGACTGTCCAGGATCTACCACCAAACGAACAACAACGACAAATTGAACAATGGATGAACAAATCGATGGTCGAAGGTGACGTATGGTACATTGTGTCCAATCAGTGGTTTTCAGCGTGGAAAGAGTATTGTTATTCTTCAAAAGACCCTGCCTACAACAAGCATCCCGGCCCAATCGACAACGAGAATCTCCTGAAAGATGGGGAACTAAGCACCGATCTAGAAGTGGATCATGACTTTGTATTGGTACCCGAAGAAGCATGGGCACACCTTTCGAAGTGGTAAATACACAACTACTCACAGAAAACAAGCAAGGGAATTGTTCCTAGGCTCACGCTTTTTGTGTTGTTTATTTTATTAGGTATGGTGTATTACCCTCTTCTACCATCGAACGAAAGGTTGTCACGGTTGGAGAACATATTAAGGAAACTACTGTAGAACTTTTCCCTCCTCATATCACATTTCATCTTATCACTGCATCGGATCAAACTTCCTCGATAGATCAAAGTCCAAGCGTTACCTTGTCCCGCACGTCTACGGTTGCCTGTCTTAAAGCTAGCGCACGTAAAGCATTGGAACTTTCCCCAGATGCCGAATGTCAATATTGGTTACTGAATGAGCCACCCAATCCAGACCACGCACCCTCGATCTTTTTGCGTAATCTCACCGATGCAGAAAAACTGGATCTGTCCGACAATGTTCAAACGATCACTAGCATCGCTATGCCTTACATTGACATCGCTGTTGAAGTGAAAGATGCCGAAACTGGGCAATATCCTTCGAACGACCTTTCATCCCAGGAAATCACTCGGGCTGCATCTGATTCCTCCTCAGAGTCGACTTCGTCCAATGTCTTTGTCAACGGATTCAACAACTTGACAACCTCATCTGCATCTCCACCTTATTCTTCCGAGTCCACGTTTGCCAGTGGCCATATAAACACCTCTAGCAGCACAGGTTTTGGACCCTGGATGTCCAAGAGTACAAAACCAAATAAGAAAGGCGTGTGTGGGCTGTCTAATTTGGGAAACACCTGCTTTATGAATTCAGCCTTGCAATGTCTAAGCAACACGCCACAATTAAGTGAATGGTTCTTGGGTAGGTTAGGTGGTGTCAGGATGGCGAAGCATGGATAGCTCAAGGAAAATGTTGTTTATTTGTCGTTTAGCCGGTCGGTATAAGGATGAACTTAACCGGGACAATCCATTGGGTATGAAAGGTGAAGTGGCCGAAGCATACGGCGAACTTATTGAAAAATTATGGAGTGGCTCGTCTTCGAGCACGGCACCGAGGGATTTCAAAGTAAGCAAAGAAAAGACTGCAAGGGTAATATTGTCAAAGGTTCTCATTTTGTTTTAGTATACCATCGGCCGTTTTAATCCTACGTTTACAGGATATCAACAGCATGATTCTCAGGAACTTCTTGCTTTCTTGTTGGATGGTTTGCATGAGGACCTGAACCGAATTCTTAAGAAACCCTATATTGAGCTGCCTGATTTTGACGATATGTCTGATGAGGAGATCGCCCAACGAAGCTGGGAGTATCATAAGGCAAGGAATGACTCCATCATTGTTGATCTTTTCCAAGGCCAATTTAAGAGTCGTTTAGTTTGCAATGAGTGCAGCAAGGTAATGTGGTTAGTTTTACTTGCTAGCTCTCCTAACAGAACTACATGGATTTTTTAAGGTGTCAGTGACGTTTGATCCCTTTATGTACCTGTCTTTGCCATTGCCCATCAAGAAAAAGTCTAAAACAGAAGTAGTCTATGTCCCATATGATCCTTCCCAAAAACCCATGCGTATGGTTGTCACTTTGGACAAAGATGCCAGCATTAAGCACTTACGTAATGAAGTGGCGAAAATGACGGATGTGGAAGATCCCGATACGGTAAACGAGACAAAAACTAAAAAAAAATTGAATGGTATTGATTGAGACTAACAGCAGCCATCTTTAGCTTCTAGTAACGGAAATCTTCAATCACAAAATTTACAAGATTTTTGCATTATACGAACCCGTGGCTAGCATTGGCCATTCGGATATTATCTTCATTTACCAATTACCTGGTAAGATCGATACGGATGCTCGTCCCAATAGGTATGGTGTTGGTCGGCGCAGGGATCCACGCGAAGAACAAGAGGAAGAAGATGAGGACAAGATCATTGTCTTTCCAGTATATTGTGCTGTAGCCACGGAGCCATCAGATAACTACGATCGTCGATCTCTGCATCAGTTCGGAGGCCCTATGATTCTCGGGATAAAAAAGGCCGAGGCGACCAACGCCGAAGCCATCTACAGTCTCATTGTACAGCATATCGAGCGTTTCGCAGACTTTAAACTCTTTGAGGAGATACGGGATAGCGTACAAGCGATGGATGAAGACTCCACGGAGCAAAGTGGCAACGGTGAGGCCATGGAGCTTGATTCTGTTCAGCAAAAGCCGATCCATACGGCGGCGGCGGTTACAGCAGCAGGTGGTCGGCGGATGGCGCCTATGAGCAACTTGTTCTCTATGAAAGTATTTTCTGAGCATCGTCTGTACGGAAGAACTGCTGATGACTTGTTTCCCACGGGCATGTCTTCATGGAACCCCTCTACTCTGGTTGATCTGAAAGAAAGGATTGAAGACGAGGCGAAAGAAAGAAAGAAATTTGAAGAATATGAGAATAGTACGATGAGGGAGGACGGCGGTAACACATCGGAAGCAGAATTGGACATGTCAAAGGAGAAAGAGTCCGAGCGCGCCTCTCCAGCGGAATCGACGGATGATGAGATTGTAGAAGATGTAGCCTTGACCTATCCGAAAGAGAGCGCTATTAGTACTGTGTCGGTTCCACCACCTTCCGCCTTCGTTAAGCCTACCACCCGACCAGAGCCACCTAGAGTTCCTCCACCTAAAACAGCGATTCGTCAGGGAGAGGGCATATTGATAGAATGGCGCACTAAGAAAGCACAGCAGATCTTTGGCGTTGCTAGTTCGACGTCGTATCGCGAGGATGAGACGAATGTGAATACTACAGCCTGGACTGATTTTGAAGAATGTGGGGACCCGAATGCAGAGTTAGACAAAGGCGAAGCGAACAAACAAGTGACCTTAAGCGATTGTTTGGACGAGTTTACCAAAGAAGAGCAGCTCAGTGAAGAGGATTTATGGTACTGTCCTCGATGTAAAAAGCACCAGCGTGCTTCGAAGAAGTTTGACCTCTGGCGGTTACCTGAGATCATGGTGGTCCATCTCAAACGATTCAGCCACACTCGTACTTGGAGGGACAAGATCGATGCTTTTATCGATTTCCCTATGGCATCGCTCGATATGACCGATCGTGTGTTGAGTATCGAGAATAAAGCGAACTTGGCTTCTGAGGATCGGTTGATCTACGACTTGTACGCCGTTGATAATCACTATGGTGGCATGGGAGGAGGACACTGTAAGTGGATGGATAAACAAAGGAAGACAATGTTTCTAAAAAAGATTTGGTTTACGCAGATACCGCTTACGCACAAAACTGTGATGATGCAGAATGGTATAACTTTGATGATTCTCATGTGAGCAAAGTGGCTGCCAGCGAAGTCAAGGTAATATCTTAAAAAAGAAACGTGGCATGAAGAAGCTGAACTATCCTTTATCCATACATAGACGTCGGCGGCCTATTTGCTGTTCTATAAGCGACGAAGATCTAAAGAGACAAAGGAAGAACCTGTTGAACTAATCGAACCAACTGAGACAATGACAGAGAGTGAACCAAGCGAACCTATTGAATCTATTGAACCAGTTGAACAGAATGAAGCAGTAGAAAAAGTAGAGTCCGTAGAGCAACCGGAAGAGCAAAATATGGAGAATGCGAAATGATACCGACATCTCAATTTGAACATAAAGAGAAAAGATCTATAATAATAAACAAATAGCAAAAAGTTTTTTTTCTTTTTTCATTACTCATAAACTCTTCTATGATCGCAAACACAAAAAGGGCTTTCTTTTTTCTTTCTATTGCCAACCCTTTCTTTTTATTGATATCATGGCTGCAAGTGTCTATAGTACGGCAGATAAGGTCATTCTGTAGTAGAACAGAAGAAAAAGTTGCCTTGGCGAGAGAAGTGACACGTGGGAAAGTGCACTCCTCGCTTTCTTTTTATACATATCAGCTATTCTAGGCAAGATGATGCAAAGGGTAGTATTGCCGTAGATAGCAAAGGATGTATCATGGTCAGGTTGGCAAGGTTAACCTTTGAGAGAAAGGACCCTGTCCAAGTTTGCAGCTCAGTTGTTTGTGTAACAAAGACATTCTCTTACAAGCAGCTTGCTTGCATGCTCCAATTATTTCTTGAGTTCTGTTCAATTGCATATATGTATTCACCTCTTGTGAAGAAATCGATACATAAATGAGAATCATCAGTGTGTGTTCTCCAATAAGCTAGCACCATATTGGACTGCATAAAGGGATACAAATGCTATTTACCTTATTGTTTATGATCTAGTCAGGTTGGTATAGGGAGGGTATGGCCGCTTGAGCGGGTTGGAAATGGGGAGGGTGATATTTTGTTCTGTCAAAAATTGAAGTGTCTGGTTACTTCGACATGCTTTCTTCCCCGCACTAAAAAAAGAAAAAGCAATACAATAAAATGGGCAGTCCAAGACAAGCGTCTGTACGTACAACATTGACCAACAAGCAGCATGCCAAATTGAATGGATGGGATTCCGTTTTTCTTGCTTTGTAGTTTAGTGTATCTGAGCTCCATAAAGGTCTCCACCTTTTGACTGAATCGCGAGTGCCTGAACAGAAAGTGGAAATCAAAGTGCATTCTCCTCCCGTTCCTCCCGAAGATTCACACCGATACCCACGATTGGCAGGGTCGAATTGGACATGTTACATCACCAAGGACTCCGTCATTCTCGGTCGATCGCCCACAGGCCAGATACGCCCACACGACTCTCATCGTGAGGCTGATGTCGACTTTGGTCCCTCTAAATGGATATCCAGACGACACGCCGAGATAAAATATCATCCGCGGCGGAAACGGTGGGAAATCCGCGTCAATAGCAATAACGGTGTCAAAGTAAATCAAAAAATGATACGCAAAGGGAGTGCCCCAGTTGGATTAAGTACAGGGTTAGGTTAAAGAAGAGGGAACAGTAAGGAACTGGCTTCTGTTGACTTTTGGTGCTTCTTCTATAGTACTCTTCTTGAGCTAGCTGGTGTCCGGTTTCTTTTTATTTTACCTGATACCCATGTCCAGCCTCCACAAAAGCAAAGTCAATCCGCGGATACGCCATCGGACACGACGTTTTCCGATTTGGGAACACCAGGTGCTGATTTCGATCTGGATGGAAAACTAGAAGAAATTATCCTGCAAATCCTGACAAAGCAAGGACGAGATATGAACACGAGGGAGATTGTGGATGCTGTTATGAAAAATGAAAAGTGGAGGGATCAATATACTAAAGTGAGGACAGAAGCATTGGAAAGCTATTCGTGTCGTGTTCTTAAAATGGATCTTTTAGGAATCCTTATTACATGCTCTTGTTATGAGCGATCGGTTCCAAGTAGTCGAGTCTTCGCTTAACCTTCCACCTGCACAATCCGATTGCGTGCAGTGGACACTGAAGCCACGTGCAGTTTCTCAGCCTTCACGACAAGCCTCTTTTGCCGACGACCTCGATTACAGTATCGATGGAGAGGGAGAGGATAACGACTCTTCTCTGCGTCAAATTTGCACTTCTTCTGTCCGATCTCGTTCGTATGAAGGACAAGAAGGCGAAGGAGGAGAAAAACAAGAAAGGCAGGACCCTAAGTTGCCTTGGACAGGAAACTTAATTAGTATGGGCATGAGTATCGAGAGTATCTATTCATTATGGTTGGCCATGGAGACGAGAGAAGATAATGACAGCCTATCCAAGCGATCATTGGACGTATGGAGTCTCGACTCGGATCCATCCTCTAAACGAACTAGACTTATGGATAATTCACAAGGTAGGTTGAAAACAAAGACTGACACATGTCTTGAGACTAGGGCATTTTTCATGCTAAAGATCTTTTTCATTTTTCCCCCCTTAACCTTTCTGTCAATAGAAGACCGTCGTCGTGATCCTTGGAAAGAATTAAGGACCACCTATTTACCAAGCCCTCGTAAGTTGTATTGAAGGAAAACCAAAAAAGAAAAACAAAAAGTCTACTTCCCATGAGACCGGAAAGTTATACAATGGGATGAATCTTCTGATGGATATATTTTTACCTTGTGACGATTGTGTAAGAGAACATCACAGATCACGAGTAAGAACAATGAGCCGAATCTTTCATAAGCATTGCACTGGGCTGCTTTGTTTCTTAGTGTTACCCAAAACATGATATTTTCTCTTTTTAGTTTCATGAGCCCTACAACACGGGGTGGAAGGAAGTAAAAGAAGGTTTTCCTATCAGTTACTTGATCGGTTTGCACTAGTTTTGTACAAAAAAGGATCCTTCGTGTTTGCAACTTTCTTTTATTTGTGATTTTCTTAATCGATGAAGGAAATAAAAGAAGTACTTGTCTCCACGATTGGCATATTGATAGACAGGATAGAGAGAAGGATCGATATACACTTGTGTTGGGTTGCATATCGGCGATTGAAAGTGTATCATCAACAGAAAAGGGACCCGGCAGGAATTGAGACACCCACACACATATTTGTGCTCTAGGCTATCTTGAGACGCACATACACACCTGAGATTTCCCCCATTCCTTTAAAGCCTAAATGGATGATCATGACTTGATAGTGCGTTTTCCTTACTTCCCCCAGTCACTAATCAAACGCCGCTTACCAACGATGCCCAGTATGTGTGTGTTTCCAAAAGGATCGGCACTTATAAATATGTCGCTCGTTCACTCATTCGGAGAAACGCCCAACTCTTTTTTTTTTCTCTCTTTGCTTTACCTTTATTACTTTACTTATACTTTTATCTTCTTTCGCTAACAAGGTTCTAAATGCAAGAGGATTTACCTAGTGGTTTGACAGCTGAAAAGGTTGCCCATTACCTTCCATTATCCGGAAACTTACCGGATATCCCAGGTCGAATTATCAATGTGACCCATCAGATTCCGTACAATATCCTTCGATCTTCTGGTCCGGTTGCTACAGCAACACCACCTTCGCTCCGGAAAGATCAAATCCCTCTATCGCCGCCACGCTCTCCCCCGTGTCACTCCGATCTGAAAATGCCGCATTCGGAAACGGAACAAGGTGAAGAAGTAGTGCAGGGAAGCCTACCGAAAGGCGAGTCCGAGCTTTTGGATAACAGTAGCAGCCCTGGCCATGTCATTGACTCCGTGGCAGCTGCTCCGGTATCGAAATTGGCTCGCCATCATCGTCGTGGCAGAACTTTGCGTGTCAAAATCCGTACGGCTCATTGGACGGTTGTGCAGCGCAGAGGACATGCAGCGTTGTACGCCGGTGTTCAGAGTCTTAGCCAACATTGGGAAACCATTCATATTGGTTGGACAGGACCGATCCATGTCAAAGGGACGAAAGAAGTCGTCCATCCAGAAGAAATCGCAGCGGAGGACAAGACAACCTTACAGAAATTGTTATGGGAAACAGGCAGAATCGTACCTATTTTTCTAGACAAAGAGTCACATGGCCATTACGAAGGTTATTGCAAAGAAGGTAAAATAGAAAGGATGGACGATCCTTATTTTTTTTGAAGTTGTACAACAACAACCTTTTTCCTCAACCCTTTTTTCTTATTTAGTTCTTTGGCCATTGTTTCATTATGTTGTATGGTCGACAGCCACGGACGGTAGAGCCGAAAAACGAAACTGGGCGGATTACGTGGCTGTTAATCAGCAGTTTGCCGATACCATCGTAGCCAACTATCGCCAAGGCGACATCAGTAATTATCCCTTTTTGCCGTTGTTTTAACCTGCCTCTCATCTTTTCCCTCTTTTTTGACATTCTTTATGACTCGATAGTCTGCATTCATGATTATCATTTATTACTTGTTCCTCAGATGTTACGTGCTCATATCCCCGACGCAGCCGTGGGTATCTTTATCCATGCGACCTTTCCGAGCTCAGAGATTTTCCGATGTCTAACTAGTAAGTCATTCTTTCTATTCCATTTGTCAGACCCGGGTCGTTTCAAACCTTCTTTTGTTTTTTTTTCCTAAAATTTACAAGCTCGCAATGAAATCTTGCAGGGCATTTTGGGTGCTAATCTCGTAGGATTCCAGGTAGGAACTAGTCGTTGTCAAAAAGAAAAGAAAAAGTTCGATATGTGACTTACTAGTGTCATTACTCCTATCTACTAGACGTACTCGTATGCACGTCATTTTATTTCTTCATGTACTCGTGGCCTTGGTTGTGAATCCACTCAGGTGGGTGTGAATGCGAATGATCAAATAGTGTCGGTCGGCGCTTTCCCTATTGGAATTGATGCAGAACGAGTACATCAATATTGCCAGCAACCCGGCGTCCGACCAAAAATGAATGCAATCCGGGATATGTATGCTGGAAAAAAGATCATCATTGGTCGGGACAAGTTGGATTCGACCAAGGGGGTGTTACAAAAGCTACATGCGTTTGAAATATTCCTGCGGGATTATCCAGAATGGCGGAATAAAGTCGTTCTTATCCAAGTGGCCACGCCTACCTATGGCGAACACGCTAAACTTGAAACCAAGATTTCCGAAACGGTGAGCCAGATCAATGGACTTTACGGTTCGCTTGAGTTCACGCCTGTCCATTATTACTATCAAGATATTGATCGGGACGAATATTATGCCTTATTGTCCGTTGCGGATGTCGGCCTGATTACCTGTGTCCGTGATGGTATGAATACCACTTCCTTTGAATACATTATTTGTCAACATCAAACCCATGGCCCGCTTATTCTTTCTGAGTTCGCGGGAACGGCTGGTTCATTAAGTGCTGCTATGTTGGTTAATCCATGGGATTATGTCGGCGTAGCCAAGGCAATCAATGATGCATTGAATATGTCACCTGAAGAAAAGCTTACACGCCACATCGTAAGTCCAGTTTTCATGTATTGCCCCAAGATCGAGTATCTTACTAGTATCCTTTTTGTTTGCTCTTTTATTTTTCTATCATGAAGCAACTCTATAATCATGTTACAGATCATACTGCTTCATTCTGGGCCCATTCTTTTGTCAAAGCGCTTGTCAGTAGTACTATCCAGCAATCGCTTCAATCTCATTCTACACCGGCGCTGGACGTATCCAGGCTTTTAGAAATGTACAAGACATCCGAAAAAAGACTCATGTTTTTCGACTATGATGTAAGCGTTCAGATCACTTTGTTTTATTTGCTTAGTTTACATCATATAGGGTACACTGACTCCGATTGTATCTATTCCTTCCGATGCCAAACCTTCTATGGAGATGTTGAAAAGTCTACAAGTCCTGTGCAACGATCCACGAAATGAGGTGTGGGTAATCTCAGGACGTGACCAGGCCACGTTGGATGAATGGCTTGGTGCTGCGGTGACAAATCTTGGTTTGAGCGCTGAGCATGGCTGCTACCTGAAACCACCAGGGGCAAAAGAATGGACGAGCATTGTCGATCATGTGGATATGAGTTGGAAGCAGGATGTAACGGCCATCTTTGACTATTATACCGAAAGAACCCAGGGTAGTTTTGTTGAGCAAAAAAAGTCATCCATCACCTGGCATTATCGTCTGGCCGATGCAGAATATGGGTAAATTGTTTTTGCTTTTTTCTTTCCTGCTGTCTGTGCTTTTACCGTAAGAGAGCTCACCTTATGGCTATGTTTTGGGATTTAGTGCTTTCCAAGCCAAAGAATGTCAGAATCATCTAGAGAACGCATTTGTTTCCAAATTACCAGTGGAGATTTTGGTGGGTAAGAAGAATCTGGAAGTTCGGCCTATGTCCATCAATAAAGGTGAGATTGTCAAACGTATCTTATCCCAAAATCCAAATACGGAACTGGTGATCTGCGCGGGGGATGACAAAACAGACGAAGACATGTTCCGTATGTTAGGCAATGCTCATTTGGCCTCTTACCAACAACAATCTATACCGACAAAAGACGTTCCTTCCGATGGCATTGGGTCTCCAGGCAAAAATACCATGTCTCCCACTGCCTTATGGACCAAAATGAATGCCTCGTTATTCTCCATCACGGTCGGTCCACCAGAGAAAAAGACAATGGCCAATTGGCACGTCCGATCCAGTGCAGAAGTGGTGGCATTCCTCACCCAACTAGCTGCTGTCACTGAAGAGAATCACATCTAAATCACCTTGCTTCTATCCCTCCTCTTCCTTCTTTGTGTTGCCTTTTACAAACAAACCTTACCAAAAAAAAATAAAAAAGAAGATGGAAAAGCTTCTGCCCAACGAGTTGTAGATATCCAATTCGATGGAGAAGGCTTCTTGTTAGTAATATAGGAAAACTATTAGGTTCGCTAAAGAGATACGCGTTGCCTTGTTGCCAAGAAACAAGGTAAACAACGTTTTTCCCGAATTTTATCATCTTCGTGCTCTTGCATTTTTTTAACAACGCCAAGGTTTTTATCGTACTCGTCAAGGACAAAGGCACAAAATAAGAAATAGACACGGGGTCTTTTCCTCACGTTTTCTCCAACCATGCACTGTCGTTCATTCCTGACATGGGCTGTGCTGTTGGGAATAGGGGTGAACGCCTTGTTAGGTAGGTATTCACCGTTGGAGGAAAAGGAAAAAGATGAGAATGAATAACTGACACGATGGAAAGCGCAAGACATTTCTTCAAGTTTATACCCATACATTTACACCAATCTCAACAATTGGCCTTGCGTACGACTACTTAATGCCACCGGGACCATTGGCTGCCATGGTAATTGCAAACACCCTATAACCAATGAACGGTGCCCGCCGTGATTGTTTCCATGCCTAATACAAAATCTAGCATCACGAACGCCCAGCGGTATTCTGTTTCAAGTGGATTCGCAGGACGATGTTGACAGTTTTGTGGCGGGGCAGATCGGCGCAACCGATCGGAATGCCCTGGTGATACCATACAATCTGTTAACAAGGTTGATATAAGGCTGCATGTGGTTGAGTTATGTAAAGTGGTTCTGACGTATGACATAGAAAGAATGTACAGGCGATTACTGCATCGGGACGGGTAACGGGATTGATCGCGCTGTTGCACAGTGATCCTTTGGCACCTGATAAACCAGCATGGTCGCCCGATATTGCATGTCCTAACTGTCAATATGGTCTTTATGCTAATGAGCCCAATCAATACGTATGGAACCCAAAGGTAAGAAAGACATGTTTTTCTTCAATTCACATTGCTCATTTTCAGTTCGATATCAGGGAGAAGGCCTAATTGAAGAAAATATGGAGATTCCTCTGTTTGCCTTGAATACTAAAGATAAATATTCTAAACAAGTATATAGTTTTATTTCACGGGTAAGTTATCTGACTATTATATCGCGATAAGCTGGAGAGAGAAAGAACCGTGAATTGAACTTTGTCTTTTTGCTATTCCCCCCTCCCACACACACACAATGTTAGGGCATTGCTTACAATCGCGAAAAAGGATATAGTAATTATCCGTTACAAGCAGTGGATTTTGAATCCTTCATGTGGGCTGCTGTCAACTCCGAAACGTGTTTGCGTCGAGGTAAGCAGTAGGATCTTGGTTGCGACATGATCGAAGACAGACTCTTTTTTGTTATCTTTTTTTTTATAGGCTGGTGTAAAGCAGTAGGTGCGATGTCTGTTTATTCAACGCCATCGCTTGATATCGCTATGGACGATAACAAACCCATACTTGTTGTTGCGGCTGCAATGGATAGCCGATCCTTGTTTCATGACCTGACGGTGGGAGCTAATCATGATGTGTCTGGGTTAGTTGGCGTGCTTACTGTAGCCGATGCTCTCAGTAGGGTAAGCTATCTATCTATTGTTTTTGTTTCTAGGTGATATGTAACAATGAGCTCTAATCCAAAAGTGAGTTAGGCCCCTGTTCCTGTCACTAGCCTTCCAAAGCATATTCTTTATACCTTATTTGCGGCTGAATCCTGGGCCTTTGCCGGATCACAACGCTTCATTCAAGATATTTCGACTCCCTTTCAATGTACGAATTCTTCTCGGGCTGTTCCTTGTGTCTACGCGAATGCGCCGTGTACTGCCCCTTGTGTAGCTGATGTCCACTTCACACGCATCAATTTTGACAAGATTGAGAGCATTATCGAACTGAATTCGATTGGCGGATCTGGTGATAACTATACTACTTATTGGGCTCATGTGGATGATATTGGAAAAAGCTCCCCTCTTGTTGACGCCTTACGACAAACGTCATCACAATCGGGTTCCAATGCGACAATACAGCTGGCTAGTAGTGATGGCATTGAAAGAAAACTACCTCCTAGCAGTGCTATGAGCTTTCTTGCTAAGAATCAGAATATGCAGGCTGTTGTACTTTCGGATTTCCAAAAAGAATTAGGAAGGTAAAGCGAAGAAGAAAAAGGAAAAGTCAAACTTTTAATGTTCGTTGGAACTAGTTATTATAATAACGATCTGGATGATACCTACGATACTGATGCCACAACACGCTATATTTGTGATCTTGCTACGAACACTGCACGTGCTATATATAATCAAGCCAAAGGCGATCTATCCAATGTTACAGCAGACTCTATCAGTGCCAATTGCACTCTGGTCGCAACCTTAATGGATTGTCTTGTATCGAATTTCTCATGTCCTTTTATGCATAATTATTTCAATGGTAAGCATCCTAGAGATAGCGGGTCAGAGTTCTACACAGAAGAGTGACTGTATCTTTTTCGCATTAGTATCGGCCGATCTTTCAAGAATCAGTCATTATGCGTCTGTTTTCAACTTTGACAATCCGCAACCTCATCTGGTTGCTCGATTTGCGTTTAGTTTTCTGGGAGGCGTAACGGGAATTGCTAGCGATAAATCATGTAACACTATTCAAGATTGTCCGTCAGGCGAGTTTTGCATCAAGCAAAAATGCACCCGAACTTTGACAGCCTACCATAATGCTTATGGCACCGGGTTACGGTATGATGATGCTACAGGAGAGTTGCATGTAGTTGATCCAACAAAAGGGACATGGACCGAAAGCACGTAAGTAAAAAAAAAAAAAAAAAGATCTGCCATCAAGCATTCCATTCCGTGGTAATTGACAGCAGTACTTGCTTTCCAGGTGGAATACTCCTACATTCCGTGTCTTCTTGGTGATGTCCAAGTCATACCAAATTATGGAATTGGTTGTAGGCATTATTTGGGCGTTGCTAAGCATTGTTACCGTGGTTTTTGCTCAAAGATACCTCAAAAAGGTTCTTAAAACGGACTAAAAGAAAAGATATCAACTCCTTTTATATCGCTCATTGAATAATTAGAGACAATTAAAAATAAAGGGAGGCTGAAAGAGGCTAGGCTGTGCGCATTATTGTTCGCATTCTATGTTGCGGAAAAAGAGCGGATGTTGACAGTAAATGATTGTGGGGGAAAAAGATAGTTTATGCTACTTAATATTTATGGTACGATAGGATCAATTACGGTCGTTTTATACAAATGTTAACACAAAACTTATATAGGGTTTGCCAAGAAAGTTACCGGGTAGCACTGTTACATAGTGACATCTGTCCTTCGTAGGAAGCTTTTTGTCTGCTGCGCGCGTCGGTATGTGAGCTATCGGTAACCATAGTGGCAGGCAGTCATTGAGACTCCTATTTTTCCCAGGAACGTACGAACCTAGAGGTACTGAAACCTTACAAACCTGGCCGATGTGAGTTTGACATAGAAAGAGAAGTGAAACCGCTCACCCGATGCTGTCAGCACGTAAAAGAAGTCTTTATTTCTATTCGGAAACTGTATCAATGATCATTCGTTCAATTGCAACTATTGGTGCTCCTGTAATAGGTACAGACTATGATTTTGCGGATCTTTCTTGGTTTTCTAGGACTCTTTCTCACTTTGATAATTACTTCAATGATAAACCTTCGGTGTGTGACCTTTATAGACCTTCCATTGAATCCTGTATGCAATTAGCAATCTCTGAATCTTTTGTCAAACTAGAAATACTGAACTTTTGCGGCGTTTTTGACATAGATAGGATCTTGAATGAGCTCTATCTCCTTGTACGTCTGTCCATTCAAGTGGACGATATTTTCTGGTGCAGAAACAAGGCTCGATCGTTCATCGCCAATTAAAAGTCCTGTTATAAACGCAATCCATATTAATGACGATTTATTTGTATGTACCATGTCATTGTCCTTTTTTCCGTTCGCTCGAATATCGGCTCAAGAAGGAGGGGGATTCTTGGCCGTGGCTAGTAGTTCATTGTCCTAACCCAGAATTGAGCAGTCTTTAAGATCATTACAAATTTTGATTGTATTTCAGCCTGACGCGAATGGATGGATGGGAGCGAACTGCAGAGCAGGTCAAACGCTACAAAAGCTTCTCCAGACACCGGGAGCTAGAGAATAGTACGTAGTGGTTTGGCAGGTCTGATTCCGATCGAGTAGATGGAACTTATACGCTTGAACAAGCCCTCGCTGACTGCCGTGGAATCTTCTTGTTACAAATCCTCTTTATTCTGGCGCATCATGCTATGGAAATAAGTTGAACTCTCAAAAGTGTGGTTAGACAGTCTAGCGTTCTTTTATGTATATATACTTGGAACAAAGGAAAAAAAAGCCAACAGATAATAACAGGCAGTAGCAAACAAATATGTATATCTGTATCATTGCGCTCGTAGGTCCTGTCTGAGGCCCGCACCTATCTATCTGTCAGACAACAGCATCAGTCGTTAGCGAACACCTCGAACCAAGCCGCTCAATATTTGCCACAATATAGCATTGCTAGAATCTGGTATATTTTGCTCACCCTTCTATGTCATACAATCATTGTTTTTTTTTTCAAAGCCTAGCATTTTATCCCATAGAAACGGATTTGTCAACAGAAGAAAAAGAGGTAAAAAAAACAAAGAATATCGAACACTCTTTTGATTTTATTTACAGGTCTATAGGGTCAAGACTAAATAGCTTATTTGTACTGAGAGGACACAAGCTTGGCAATGGTTTGGAGCTGGATGTTGCTTGTGCCTTCATAGATAGCACCGATCTTTGCGTCTCTGTAGAACTTCTCAACGCCCAATTCACGAGTGAATCCAACACCACCACACCATTCAATGGCCTTGCTTGCTGCCTTCTCAGCGACTTGTGAGGCATAGAGTTTGGCCATAGCAGCCTGAGCAATGAAAGATCTTCCTTCTTCCTTGAGACGAGCAGCGTTGTAGGTCAACAATCTGGCTGCTTCAATCTCCACGGCAACTAGGAAAATAATCATCTCGTTACTATACGATCTGCATGCAACGCTTTAAAAACTTACTTTGAGCGTACTGATGTTGCATGGCTTGGAAGTCACCGATATAACTATTGAACTGCTTTCGTTGGAAAAGGTAGGGCAATGCGATATCGTAGGCTCCCTGGGCCAAACCGATCATTTGAGCAGCAATACCGATGCGACCTTCGTTAAGAATTTCAATAGCGTACTTGTAGCCCTTGCCAACTTCACCAAGGATATTTTCCTTTGGTACCACAACATCGTCAAAGTTGAGGACGCAGGTAGAGGAAGCACGGATACCAAGCTTGCTTTCCTTTTTAGCAATCTGAACACCCATAGACTTTTCAACGACGAAACAAGTGATACCCTTGTATCCCTTGCTGGGATCGACGTTGGCAAACACCAAGAAGATGTCGGCCTCTGCAGAATTGGTAATCCACATCTTGGAACCATTCAATACGTAGTGATCATCACGCTCTACAGCGCGGGTCTGAAGTGCGAAAGCATCAGAACCGGCACCGGATTCGGAGAGACAGAAACTGCCAACGGCATCCGTAGCGAGTCTTGGAAGGAATCTTTTCTTGACATCTTCGCTACCGTATTTGCGAACAAGGGTACCGACCAAGGTATTCTGCAATAAATAGAGGCCGCAGATGAGTTGCTTAGTTAGCTGGAAAAGAAAATGAAGGGCTTGCGTACCTGGACATCACACAAAACACTAACAGAAGGATCGATCTTGGCAAGTTCTTCAATAGTAATGATAGCGGAGGTGAAGGAGCAGTTGGCACCGTCATATTCGGCCTCCGTCTCGATGCCCATGAGCTGGTCGTGATTTGCTTTAATACAACGAAAAAGCCAGACGTCATTCTTCACTTACGCCTTGTTCGAAGAGTCCTTTGAGAACAGACTTGTCCATATATTCCTTTTCATCCATCTCGGCAACCTTTGGCTTCACAACGTCCTGAGCGAATCTAGCGACTGTGTTTACGCGTCAGAAGTCGGGGTACTGAAGGACGTTTATGAAGAAATACCTGTGTCTTTGAGCATCAACTCTTCCTCAGTGAATGAGTGAAGCGAGGTGGGAAGAGCAACTGCATTACGAGCCACGGCTGAATGGGTGAAAGTTCTGTGTGTATACGTTGTTGATTGTTTTGTTCAGGAACGTTGTGGAAGTAGTTATTTTTACCTCTTTGGAAGGAGACGAGAAGCGAGTTGGGCAGAGCGGGCAGCGGACCGAAGCATAGTTGAGATGGGTGACAAAGGAAGTAAAGAAAAGAGAAGAGCAAGGTTTGGACTGGGAGCCTCAATCAAAAGGACTCTGATTTGGCATTTTCACATGGATCGTTTGTCACACTTTTCCGGTAACCCGTTGATCTTTTGTCAGCGCGCTGAATGTTTTACGCCCATCAATGAATTCCATCTCCGATAATGCGGGGAAGAAAGTGATCACTCTTTCCGAAAATCATTCATAATGAAAATTATCCATTCTACTAGATTAAGCCAGGAAAGCGCCATAGCTTTGTCGGGAAAAGAAACAATTCTGCTGCCAATCCATCATGGATACACAAAGTTAGCAAGGTAATCTGCATTCTATCTATATATCCAACGATCGTGTCTGAAGCGGAAGAACTCGGTTGCATCGTCATAACACATCTTTTCCAATACTACAATTGAATAACATCCTATAACCTTATATCCACACGCTAAACGCTTAATATGGTAATATCTTGTGTTTAAAACACTTCTTTTCCTTTACATGCAATCAACTTGGTATACAGTAACGCGTCGTTCAATAAGACGGGTCATTTTACCCTAATGGAATGTCGTTCCATTTTGCACCAATTGCTACATAAGGTACGCCAAAGGAAGCAAGTCCGAACAGAGATAAAAACGGGTATGGTGCAAAAACAATATTTCCTCAGGCAAACTTCTCACACAAGTAAACGACGGGATTTAGACAAGCCTTGCATGCAGGTTGTTTTTAATGCTTGACAGCAGTATAAGCTATTTTGATTTTTACTGCAGCTGTCAATACACTTAAGACTACTTAAGATTATAGCAGTCTATAGCAAACCGTTGTCGAAGTTTTGCTGGCTTGCTAGACTTAAGAAAATAGGTGTTATTGTAAAAAAATACCAAAGAGCTGAAAGCGACTGGCTGAAGGAAGGGCCATCATGCTCAATTGTCAGTGTAAATTTGGAAATGAGGCAGTTCAATAGCTAAAGTTGCCTTACCGCGTTCCAAAGCAAAGGTCAATATAATGCAAGCATGTTCACGCAATATGTACAGAGATATTCACGGTGTTGAATATCTGCAACTTCATCACCACTTGCAATAATTCGTCCTTTCTTTTTTCGATTAGTGTTTGCTTTAAAGGACAAATATCCCTTCCATCCAATTGAATCTTGCAGAACGCTTGACAGAAAGGTTTGTAGACACAATTCCGTGACTTGTTTGTGATTCAATAATTTTAGGCTTAATGGTATTCATCGACAGTACAAGTACTTTATTATTCTCAGGAACGCACAAATCGCACTTCGAACATGCCAAGTTTGTCTCTATAAACTTTTATAAGTGTTCCAGGTTTGGCGTGGCTGCCTCTTTCGTTCCTTCAGGTTATTTTGATGAAGTAAAAGTCAAAAACATTGAAAGATATAGAGGTGAATATCAATTCGAGACGTACCTTGTTTCACGTAATCGCGTAACTTTGCTGGATAAGATAAACAGAAATCCTACGTGCGCTTTTCTAATTTCATAGAGGAGTTTTAATCAACACTTCAAACCATCCATTAGGGGATGTTTTCAAGGGGCCCGAGGATCAAAAACCTATGCCTTGAGGTTATCGCTCCTACTTCAACCTATGGCGCTCACGGATTTCCCCAAACTGGATGTACATCATCGCCACCGCTTCGCCCAACATGAGGATTAGTGTGACTCAGTTATTGACGTCATAGAAGTTTTCCATTTTCGGAGTCGAACTTCATTAAGACGCATTCCCTTCGGCTTCTTTTTCTTCAGCGCCGCTGTTGCACCATTGGCAAGGATAAAAGAAGGTACAGATAGCCTTCAGTTTCTCGGATAATTTATATGCACTACATCATAAGTCATGTCACTCTTTTCTAACCGACCGTACCTCGTTTTTCTTCTTCTCTCCTTGCCAAAGTAGACGATGAGTGAACAGCTGCCCATAAAATTTCAAGAGCATGCCCAGGTAACTTTCCTTGTTTCGTTTTTTTGTTTCTTTATGGATGAGTCTCGTTGGCCTCTTCGTTATTTTGGGCGTTGCTCTGAGAAATAGACACATCCAAAAAATGGTCTGGGACGCGTCTCTAAATGATGTTCCTAGTTGCAATCTCTTGGCGTCAACGGGGCCAGCATTGGCTTTAATACGTTGACCATGGAATCCGATCGTTACATCTGCGTACGTGAACAAGTGCAAGACGCGAACCAGGTGGTCATGATCGACTTGGCAAAGAACAACGAAGTAACCAGACGACCTATTACGGCCGACTCTGCTATTATGCATCCTACATCAAATATTATAGCGCTCAAAGGTAGCTTTGCTTTTTGGCAATATAACAACCGAGCTTATCATTAACCCTGTTCAGCCTCCACCCAACTGCAGGTGTTTAATCTCGAGCTGAAATCCAAGATCAAGTCCCACGTGATGCACGAAGATGTTGTATTTTGGAAGTGGATTAACCTGAAAACCTTGGGTCTCACGACGGAGACTGCAGTATATCATTGGTCTATTGAAGGTGATGCACCTCCGGTGAAGGTGTTTGATAGACATGCTAGTTTGGCCGGCTCTCAGATTATCAACTATCGCGTTTCGGCCGATGAGAAATGGCTTGTCTTGATTGGTATATCCGCACAACAAGGCCGAGTGGCTGGCTTTATGCAATTATACTCGAAGGAACGTGGAGTTAGTCAGCCAATCGAAGGTCATGCCGCAGCATTCGCGGAGCTTAAGCTCGATGGAGCATCCAGTCCCACCAAACTTTTTACATTTGCAGTTCGCACAGCCACGGGTGCGGCCAAGGTAAGACAATCATCAGGTTTAAGTAGCAAAATGAGCTAACGCCATAAGGTGGTATAGCTTCAAATCATTGAGGTGGATCATCAAGAGGGCAACCCACCATTCCAGAAAAAAGCTGTTGAAGTCTTCTTCCCCCCGGAAGCAGCTTCCGACTTTCCTGTAGCAATGCAGATCAGTCACAAATACGGGATTATCTATCTCGTTACCAAGATGGGCTTTATCCACTTATACGATCTTGAATCCGGTACTTGCATTTATATGAATAGAATCAGTGGCGAGACCATTTTTGTCACTGCTGAACACACTGCAACATCGGGCATCATTGGTGTGAATAAGAAAGGACAGGTATGGGAGAAATTAAACACTGGATATCTTGAAATTCTAATATTTTTTAAAGGTGTTGTCTGTCTCTCTGGATGAGGATACAACTATTCCTTACATTATTAACACGCTAAATAACACCGAACTAGCAATCAAATTAGCTTCGCGCGGCGGTCTTCCTGGTGCTGATGATCTCTATGTACAGAGATTCAACCAGTTGTTCGGCTCTGGTGCCTACGGTGAAGCCGCCAAGGTGGCTGCGAATTCGCCAAGAGTAAGATTATGCCTTTAGAAACACTAGGCAATAACTGAAGAATTGTTGTTTTAGGGAATCCTCCGTACAGTGCAGACAATAGATCGTTTCAGACAAATCCCTACCACACCTAACCAGGTGTCTCCAATCCTGCAATATTTTGGCATCTTATTGGAAAAGGGAGGGCTTAACATATACGAATCTCTCGAGTTAGCCAAGCCGATTTTGCAGCAAAATCGAAAGCCTTTACTTGAAAAATGGCTCAAGGAGGATAAGTTGGAATGTAGCGAGGAGCTAGGTGATTTCGTTAAACAATTTGATTCCGTTTTGGCGCTTTCGGTGTATCTACGTGCCAATGTTCCCAACAAGGTATGCGATAGGATTCATTTTCAGCATTGTTTATTAATCTTGATGTAGGTCGTCGTTTGCTTTGCCGAAAACCGTCAATACGACAAGATCCTTGCTTATGCCAAGACCGTGGGATTCACTCCTGATTACGGTTCTTTGCTGTATAATATCGCTCGCACAGATGCTGACAAGGCGGCTGATTTTGCGACCAACCTTGTGAACGACGAAAATGGCCCCTTGATCGAACCTGATAAGGCGAGTCTTATTGTGAGGCTTCAGCTTTCCGCTAACGATACATATATAGGTTGTCGACGTGTTTTTGTCTCAAAACATGATTCAACAAGCTACGTCTTTCTTGCTTGACTATTTGAAGGGTAACCGTCCAGAAGACGCTGCATTGCAGACCCGTGCCTTGGAAATGAACTTGATCCATGCCCCTCAGGTCGCCGATGCAATTTTGGGCGCTGGTATGCTCACTCACTATGACCGCGTCCTGGTCGGCTCATTGTGCGAAAAGGCCGGTCTTTATCAGCGTGTACGTCTACAATGCATTAATGTCGAAGTATACTTATTTATTTTCCCCTTAATCAATAGGCTTTGGAGCATTTCACTGATATCCATGATATCAAACGTATCATCCCTCACACTCACTTGATGAACGCAGAATGGCTTGTGAATTACTTTGGAACTCTTTCTGTGGATCAGACTTTGGAATGTCTGAAAGAAATGTTGACCAACAACCTTCGACAGAACCTCCAGATTGTTGTGCAGGTCGCGATAAAATATTCAGAACAACTACAGCCCCATAACTTGATCGACCTGTTCGAGACATTTAAGAGCAATGAAGGTATACAGAAATGTGTCATATGTTGTACCGGCTACTTATTGTAATATAGGATTGTACTATTATTTGGGTTCCATCGTCAATGTGAGCCAGGATCCATTAGTCCATTTCAAGTACATCCAGGCAGCTTGCCGTACCGGAAATATTCGTGAAGTGGAACGTATCTGTCGTGAGAGCAATTACTATGACGCAGAGAAAGTTAAAAACTTCTTAAAGGTAATAATGGATCGCGCCATTGGATAAGCATTATTTAGTTTTGGTTTGATTTATAGGAAGCCAAACTTAGTGATCAGCTTCCATTAATCATTGTGTGTGATCGCTTCGGATTTGTTCATGATCTCGTGCTTTACCTTTATCATAACAATTTGCAAACCTTTATCGAGGTATATGTGCAGAAAGTGAACCCAGCTCGTACACCTGAAGTGATTGCTGGACTTTTGGATGTTGGATGCAACGAAGATGTGATCAAGAATTTGCTTTTGTCTGTTAAAGGCGAGTTACCTGTTGGTAAATTGTGCGAGGAGGTTGAGCAACGAAACCGCCTGAAGTTGCTATTGCCATGGTTGAATATGCGCGTGACCGAAGGTAGCACCGATGTTGAAGTTTACAACGCATTGGCCAAGATTTACATTGACACCAATAACAATCCTGAGCCTTTCTTGAAGGAAAATGAAGTAAGAGAAAATATTACTATAAACCTGCATAATCTAACCCAAATTAGTACTATGATCCTCGCACCATCGGCAAATATTGCGAAAAGCGTGATCCTTATCTGGCATACATCTGTTACGAGAAGGGACAGTGTGACTATGAGCTTATTCATATCACTACGGAGAACTCCATGTTCAAGCATCAAGCTCGTTATCTCGTGCATAGACGCGAACAGGATCTATGGCAATATGTTCTGAAAGAAAGCAATGAGCATCGTCGGGAGCTGATTGATCAGGTATAATATATAAATATATATACCATGAGCACTGTTATCGCCGGTATTGATATTCGTTCGTAGATCGTGGCAACGGCTCTGCCAGAGTGTACAGACCCTGATGATGTCTCGGCAACTGTGAGAGCTTTCATGGATGCTCAGTTGCCTAATGAATTGATCGAGCTTCTGGAGAAAATCGTCCTGGAGAACAGTGCTTTCAGTGACAACAAGACGTTGCAAAATCTGCTCATTTTTACTGCAGTCAAGGTATATCGGTTAAAACGGTCTAGGCATTGGATTATAGACTAATGAATTGTTTAGGCCGATACATCAAGAGTGATGGATTACATTGCTCGCCTTGACAACTTTGACGCATCCGATGTTGCTGAAGTCTGTATTGGAGAAAGCTTGTATGAAGAGGCATTTGCTATTTTCAAGAAACATAATGTGAATGCAAATGCTATCGACGTGCTTATCGAAAAGATTGGCGATTTGGACCGTGGATACGAGTTTGCTGAGCGATGTGATCAGCCCGATGTCTGGAGCAAACTTGCCAAAGCACAGCTTGACAGCATGCGTATTAAGGACGCCATTGGTAATTCGCATGATTTTACTACACAATTCTACTTATTCACTTATTGTGATCCTCTATAGATTCCTATATCCGTGCCAACGATACCTCCAACTACATGGAAGTGACCCGCAACGCTACCCTTGACGGAAAATATGAAGACCTTGTCCGTTACTTGCAGATGGCACGCAAGAATTCACGTGAACCTTATATTGAGACGGAATTGCTCTTTGCCTACGCTAAAACCGATAGATTGGCCGATCTTGAAGATTTCATTGCTTCACCTAACATTGCACAGATCCAACAAGTCGGAGACCGATGTTTCCAAGCTCATATGTTCGAAGCCGCAAAGATTTTATACAGCAACATTTCCAATCATGCTAGTTTGGCTACCACCCTGGTTCAGTTGAAGGATTATCAAGGAGCAGTCGATTGTGCTCGTAAGGCCAATAGCACTAAGGTCTGGAAGGAAGTCAATGCAGAATGCATCCAGCAGCATGAATTCCGTCTTGCACAGATTTGCGGTCTTCATATAATTGTGCATGCCGAAGAACTAGATGAACTAGTCAAGACTTACGAGAAGAATGGTTTCTTCGATGAGTTGATCAGTCTTCTTGAGTCTGGTCTTGGTCTGGAAAGAGCTCATATGGGTATGTTCACGGAGCTGGCTGTCTTATACGCCAAATATGCACCCGAAAAGATGATGGAGCACCTCAAACTCTTCGTTTCCCGAATCAACATTCCTAAGGTGATTCGAGCATGCACTGATGCCCACTTATGGCGTGAGCTTGTCTTCCTTTACGTGCACTACGATGAGTTTGATAACGCTGTCACTTCTATGATGGAACACGCTGCTGAATCATGGGAACACTCTGCATTCAAGGAGATTATCGTCAAGGTTTCCAATGTTGAACTGTATTACAAGGCTCTTCGCTTATATCTCAATGAGCAGCCCATGCTTTTGAATGATCTTCTTTCTGCAATGGTTCCTCGTATCAAACATACACGAGTTGTGCAACTATTCGAAAAATCGGACAATATTCCCCTTATTAAACCTTACCTGGTTTCTATCCAAGAAGTAAGGAATAATAGGAAGAGTCTCTTTTGCAGTTGCTTATCTCTCTTTCTTTTCTCTTCCAACCATAGGTGAATAACAAGGAAGTGAACAGGGCATTGAATGAACTGTACATTGAAGAGGAGGACTACGCATCTTTGCGTGACTCAATTGACCATCATGACAATATCGATCCTATCGATCTTGCACAAAGTTTGGAGAAGCACGAATTGCTCGAATTCCGTCGTATCGCCGCACACTTGTATAAAAAGAACAGACGATGGCGCCAATCGATCGCACTGTCTAAGCAAGATCGTCTTTTCAAGGACGCTATGGAAACTGCAGCTGAGTCAAAGGATCGTGAAGTTGCGGAAGAACTGTTACAATACTTCATTGAAATTGGAAAGCGTGAATGCTTTGCAGCAATGCTGTATACTTGCTATGACTTAATGCGACCTGATATTGTTATGGAACTTGCTTGGAGAAATGGTCTTAATGATTTTGCTATGCCTTACATGATAAATATTATGAAAGAACAGTTCACAAAGGTAATACGCATAAGAATATATCATATTGACGATATTAACACGGTTTGATTAGATGGAGCTACTGGATAAGGACGTCAAGGATCTGAAAGAAAAAGCTGAAAAGCAACAAACTGAAACAGAAAATGGTAACTCGTTTATGGACGTTTCTCTGGAAACTTACAGAAATGCTTTGTAGCCCCTATGCCGCCTATGGGAGGTTTGGGTAATCCGTTAATGTTGACTGCAGGTCCTGCAACTCCGGGTATGTTGCCACAGCAATCTCCCATGATGACAGGCGCATCTTTCAATAGCATGCAACAGCCTGGACAGCAGCAACAATTTGGAAGTTTTTAGTTAGGAATTGTCATGTATGTTATATTGCCTTTAAATCTATATATTAGTTTCTAAAGTGTAAAAAAAATTTCTCGAGCTCAGCATTAATCGCTTCGATATTTGATTTGATGTTCATACAGTATAACAACGTCTGACTGCCGGAGTCCAGACGTTTTTGAACATTTATTCGCGACAAAGAAAAGGGTATTTAGAGGGAAAAAGGAAGACAATGCATCTTTCTAGAGTGGTGCTTGTCCTCTTTCAGACTTGATCTTCATCCAATTTGAAGTAACTTGGAATCCAGTACATTTCCACATCACCTTGGGAATCAATCCAGGCAAGACCATCCTGAAGCAGAAGTTGCTGAACTTCCAGTTAGCAACAGGGAAGACAAATATGAACTCTTACCAATGACTTATCAATCCGTGCACGATTCCACCCCCATTCCTGTTGAGCCATAATTGCATCCACATATCCCGTTTTCTAGATTTCGATATATGCTTGGTTGGTAAGACTGTTATGAAACGCAGGTTTAAGTACCTGTGCCAGGACTAGAAGAGCAGATTGATCCTTATCTAACTCTTTCGGGACAGATCGCACCATTTTGCGATCACCAATAGTCAAAACTTCGTATCCACCACTTAGTGGTTTCAGAGTGCGTATCGCACGGATCATATCATCTCTTAATAACACATGGTCTTTAGTTAAAGCAATGTCCCTGATGTTTGGAGTACTTACTCCGTGATTTCCTGCTGTTGGATGCCTTTCTTGCTTCGCATCACTTCCAGCCGTTTTCGCAGATCTCCCAAGTCAGTCAAACCACCATCCCGTGATCGTGTGGCCATGCAGCCGTCGATAATCTGAATACCCAGTTCATAATAGAAATCGCCCACGCCTAGTAAATCAGCCCAGAAACCCTTGTTTGCTTCGCAGCGTCAGTTTCGACGACTCTGATGCTACTTTGCTTCTTTTCACTCACAAGCTAGCGGATCGACACCGATATTAGCGCACATGCGTTGGAAATGAGCACGAAAAGTTGGGTTTTTTCGAATGTCTTTGCGATGTTTCCAAGCAAATTCTTCCAGATTGCTTTTGAAATTCTCTAACTGATGCTGAAGCTAGGTTTCGGTTAAAGAATGATATGCTCAGGAGAATGAAGATATAGAGAGAGACCAGTCGGTTGCTTTATAGAAGACCTGTACTTTACCTGCTCCAGTTCTTTGGCAGCGATAGAGTCGCCAATCTGCTGAAAGTCTCTCTAGAAACATAGGCAATCAGCTACTGGCCGATGACTTTACGCTCATTTCTTATTGCTTGCATTAAGTCGTTTTCGATTTTCGGTATGGGCAACACCAATGGCTCGTCGTCGCATGGCTTTGTAAGGAAAAAGATGGAGATGTCCTAAAGGCTTCCCAGTAGCACTGTACTTCCATTAGGTGGCTTGCGCTCGCGGATACACGCATAAACCATAATGTTCCTAAGCAAGCTCATATTAATGGAGAGAACCTTTAGTTTATCAAACATTAAGAATATTTTATGCAAATGCCAATTATTAAATGGAGGTATTATCTATCTGTTGCTGGTATTAGTCCCATACAATCGGAATCATATGCGCTTAATGCACCTTTTATTGCATATCATATCATATCATATCATAATAAGAAGGTAGTCGAGGGTGTTATATCTCGGAGCCTACTGTCTTATTCACCAATTGTTCGATCATAGGCATTGTAATTCGAGGGGCATCAGGGTTGATAAATAGGTCTAGACTAGTTGCGCTTAGCTGGGCTGCCACTTGAGATCTTGCTATCATCGATCTCTCGAATTCTTCTTGTACAGTGGCCAGATCCTCTCCGTGTTTGACGACCTTGGCAATGGCGAGACCAAGATCAACACCATCAATCATGGCCAGGTTCGCTCCTTCACCAGCAAATGGAGACATAAGGTGTGCTGCATCTCCGATGATGGTAACACCAGGACGGGAAACCCAGTGATGTTGAACAGGTAACGCATGAATCGGCCTAACAATGGCACCTTGGCTCTTGCGAATCAAATCCTTGAAATCCTCAGACCAATCGTTGAACATATTAAGCATATGTTCCTTGGTGCTAGACTCATCAATGAATTCTTTTTCTGCTAAATCCTTCTCTAGAATTCGAATCGTCACATAGAGACGAATACTGCCATCACCGTTACGTTGAGCTGCCAGTGCCTTGTTATCTGAGAGCGCGTACATGCTTCCGAGACCCACGAATTTGGAAACTTCCGGCCAGTTGTCATCTACATTCGGGAAGCGACATTCGACAAAGCTTACACCACTATAGATTGGCTTCGCATCGGAAATCAACAAACGGGTACGAGACCATGCACCATCAGCACCAACGACCAGATCGAATGTCTCTTCCTTCTCATTGCTGAAGACAAGCGTATAGCGCGTTTGTAACTTTGCGTTGTCTGCGTCTTTCTGAAGATTCACCGGTACGATATCCTTGACGCGCACTCCCCACTGGACAGTTCCTTCTTCAAGCGAATTGAGATAGATCTCGCGGAGAATGCCTCGGTCCACTTCGGGTCGTCCGACCTCGTCAGGCCTTGTCGGTTTATCCAGCCAGATCTTGCCCGTCTTGTCCAGAATGCGAAGGTCTTGTCCTTCATAACGAATGTGAGATTGAACTTGATCCCACAAGCCGTTCGTGCGCATGGCGAGTTGACCCGATTCAACATGAAGATCAAGAGTACCACCTTGAGGACGACTATCACGAGCAGCATCAAGCTCATATACGGTGCATGGAATGCCATTCTGTTGAAGAGTTCTAGCAAAGGCCAAACCACTAAGACCAGCGCCTATGATAGCAATCTTGAGATGAGCGTTTGAGAAGGACATAGTAAAGATAAACTTTTTCAATGATAGGACTTTCTATGGCTCTATCTATATTAATTCTTACCTTTTTATACGTTTGCTATAAGTCTAGATTTTATCCGGACCCGACTTCTACAGAGAACATCTTGCCTAAAGCAATACTGGGCTTGGTAAAAAAAAGATCGATCGCGAGTAGAAGGACTTCAGTACGTGACACTTGAAGTAGCTGGGCTTAGCATTTCCTAGGATAGGGATCAAATGCTCTTTAACAGATCTAGACATTTTTACTTTGTTTTGTAGCCAAATGCTTCATGAAAACGGTATCGCCAAGCCAGATAACTAGAATAATTGACTCTGTTTTGTGGATGATCTTCTTCTACGCGTCCGGCGACCTGACCGTTCTCCAGGTGACATTTGCCATATCCAAGACAATATTCACCGCCACCCACGTTTCTCCACTCACGCGTTTTCTTTTTGAGGAAGGGTGCGCTTTTTCGGATATACTCAAAATGGCCTTCTTGTGTACCCAAAGCCCTTGATTATTCATCTCCCGCTAATCAGATCATCAGACAAAAACAAGATGTTGTCAAAACTTAATTACAGTTTGCCGATCTTACGAGAGTCATTCCCAAAACAAGATTATAATGGCTTATTCTATATCAAGATCACTACGACAATAACTTTCAAGTGATCTAGGTATATCCTACTGCAATCTCGTATGAAGCTACTTTATTACGCCTGGATTGTTTGAGCCAAGGGAACCCCAGCTAGATCGCTCTCGCGGAAACTTTCCCAATATCTTGGTTCACTCGGCGGTCATATTGTGTGGAGTTTCATTTAGCCATACAAAAGTGCTAGCCACTGAATCAGCTTCCCTGTTACACTGGAGTGAAGGAATGCAATCGAGTTGTTTAAGATTATCACTTCTCAGTCTTATCGTTCGATAGTTGACGCTTGATTAGTACAGTAGGTTGGAAACAGCTTGCCTCAGATTTCTGTATCTTTGTTTACTCTAGAACTGCCTTGACATTTCTTGCTTTGGATAATTTTTTTTATTAAAGATACATTAAATAGCGTGACAAATTAACTATTCCAATGTCTTGTGTCAGTGGGACAAGCGGGCATGTATATTATTGGTTTTAGACGACAAAGTCTGGATAAACCACTAGTCCATCGTGGAAGATGCTTACAAATCGGATTAAATACGATCTACAGATCCTGTACACTATGAAGCTCTCTTGGCTGATTTCTTTACGCTTTATGCTACTGCATTCAAGATGCATTAACCGGTTTTTCAATGCCTCAGCGTCACTTCTCATTAATTTGGGTGGATTAACTGACTGTCAAAGCAAACCGCGCATATGAAATTTCGTCGTCAGACAAGCTGCGTTTCTCTTCAGATAGATGTCTGTTGGTCTATTCTTTTGGATGAATTCCTGTTAGCCCTTCGAAGATTGTCAAAAAAAAAAAAATAGAAACATTTGGATAATTTGAGAATGGATAAGAAAAACAGGACGATAAGTGTTCCTAATGCTCCTTTTATCAAATCCTTTTTATCTACGTATTTTGAGAGGATTGCTGGCGAATACCGACTGGTTCATTCCCGCCGCTAAAACAGGTGTTTCTTGCCATACATTAAAAACACACTGTTATCTAGGCTAATGTCCGAGATTTTGACTGTAGTCGTATTCGTATCTTTAACATTTTACAGTCTTAGATAGACTCATTGGATTTTTATAGAAATAATAGTCACGCCACAAACACAAATAGAGTTCGAGAGTGTGAAGAGGTCTACTCAGCCCTCGCTTAGGATACAACTCGTCCTTCTCCAGGTAAACATCGATAAGGGGATTTTTAAGCGCCGAAATAACTGGTGTGGTGTGCTTCGGACGCTCTTGTGTGGTGGGTGGTGGGTGTGGGTGGTGGTAGTGACTGGCATTCGCAACGGGGGGAAAGAATACGAAGGGTGGAATTTTTTGTTTTCTCATATCAAAGAAGCCATGGCCACCCATCGAGTGTTCTCGCAGAAATTCCTGGCCAAGCTTACCAAACCTTTGGCGGAAGCCGACATCAAGCCACAGCTCGTTTTCAACGAGGCCAAACAGCGTTCGTTCTGGAGGCCAGGCCAAATCAGCTTGCGAGTACAGAATGACATGCGCAAGGCATGTCTCCAACAAGGCATCGATCCCCTCTCCATTGGTTTACCTCCAAAGGCACCACATAAACCCTTGCGATACAAGCCAAACAAACTAGAGAAACATGAGCGCATGCGTGCTGAACGTGAGGAGACGATCCGAAAGAATCTCGAAAAGATGCCGCAAATCATTCAGGCCTGGAAAGAGGTAAATAAAACGAATCAACATCCCGGTGACATTGGATACTGACATTCTTTTTACTAGGATAAATTGAAGGAACTTTCCAAACAAAAAACATCCATGCCATTTTAGATTAACGTCATATTATTTTATAAAATCTTTTTTGCGCATCTCAAGATGCGGTGTACAGAAGCATGAGGATATATATGCAGAAAGAGAGAAGAAGAAAATGAGAGAGGGGGATGCTATGGTGATGAAGCAAGGTCACTGGATGACTCGACTCCGCTATTGGCTCGACTGGCAAACGCAAGGATCCATTTCATATTCGTCAACATGTACTTGAGAGCTTTCGTCCATAGCTCGTCCTGATTGAACTGTAATCGGATCGATAGTTCACCAATCTTGTCCTTGTTGATGCGGTATGGTAATCGAAGACTACGGTCGCGTTCCTCCGCAAAATCGGTTAATTGTTTCAAGCAATTTAATATGGCAACCATAGCATGATCGAAACGTCGATTCAGAAACATGCGGTTAAGTCCAAAATCTCCAGATCCATATCTGCACGGAAATAGTTTATTTATACCCAACCAAATTCTGCATGATCCATACTTACAGTTCATAAGCAAGTACGCTATCACCGTCGATTTTCTCCACTCTCGAAAACGAACCCATCGGAACAAGTCGATATCTTTTGAGTATACGGTCAAAACAGAAACTTATGGGAAGAAGATGGGTGGGTAATACTTACGTTTGGAATTGAAACTTGAGTTTGTTGGCAACGGTGTACAATAATAACAGGGTTTGACCCCATGCAGCATTAATCTCGTTCCATTCAACCTTGCAAAAATCGCATCAGCATTTGTCCGCTTATGAGCCTTTCTATTCCCATTTACTTACAGGATGTGAACTGAGGCGACCTAACCGGAAGCCATTGATAGTGCCAAATGGTCCATCATGTGAGATATTGAACGCATCATTATATACGACCGTTTTCTGCAGACGTTCATATTGTTTTACATCATGATCGTACTTGAGATTGATAGAGTCACGCTCGTTTTGGAACGTTTGCAAACGAAGTTGATATTCGTTACATTTTTCCCAGAACTTTTCCTCTCGTTCATCCAAAGCTTTCATTTCAAGCTCCAATGCTTTGGTTTCTCTTGCAAGTGCCTCCCTTTCCTCTTGCATTTTTTTGAGTTCATCTGCAGCTTCTTGTTGAGCTAATTTCAGCTAAACGGTCTTACATCAACACAACCATACTAACTATATATCCAACCATTTCTACGTTACCTCTTCCACCTCTTTCCGCAATGCTTCCTCTTCCTGCATGTTTATCCGACTATCCTTCACTTTTTTCAAAAAATCGATATAGCAATCTCGTTCTCGGCTGACATCATCCAACTGGCGTTCCAGACTTTCTAATAGCATATCTGTGCACTCCTGACACATAGGATGATCTACACTAGACTTTGACGACATGATATCAAATAACCGGTTGGCAACTTTTAACCGATGCGACAAGCTGTTGTTTCGTGGCGACTGCCAGTTGTCCGCTGTAGGACTAGTAGATGTAGATTGCGATTGCAGTGTGCCAGTTGTCCCCGACGCTGCTGCCATCCCTGCTGTTGCTCCACTTCCACTTACAGCCGAAACATTTCCCAGAGGTGCTACCTGGGAACGGGACAGAACGACAAACGATTCGGATGGCGGGGGTAATGTTTCCCGTTTGATCTTACTAGTAAGGTTGCGGGAACTGAGAGAGCCAAGCGGGAGTTTTCCTTCAAGGACTCGACGAGAGATTGGTTCCGCTGAGGAACGGGTCGGTATGTCTTGGGCATATTTTTGCCCTCGGCTTTGTCGTGCTTGTTGTTGGAACTGTTCTTCCGCAGTGAGAGGGGCTACACCAGAGCGTGTAAGTGTGAATGAAGTGTTACAGCATGGAGTAGAGAAGGAGTATACCAATCAATAAATCGCTGGCTGCTGTATCCAAATCAGCCAGAGAGTCGTCTATACGTATAGGCTGTTTGCATCTTTGACAATGAAAGGGCTGCATGGAAAGGTGAGCGGCATGGATTATCCAACAGGCCGCCGGAGAAACAATTCCTTTAGCCAGTCACCGACTTGTATTTTTTGGCTGGGGGAGGGCCCAATCACCAGAAGGCAAAGGTTTTGCTCTTTTTTGCACCCGAAACACCCGCTTATTCAACCGACAGCAACTTGCAACCTCAAACGGTTCAAACAACGAAAAACGAGGGTTGCTTCCATTTTGTGTCGATCATCAGTCTTCCTATTCTCTTCCCCTGTTCTTAGAAGTTCATGTCTTTCGATCCTCCAGCAGTGCACAACACAAAAGAACAACAGACAAACGATAACCAACCGACTGATAACTATTATTTCGAAACACAACAAGACCAATATGGCTCAACAGACACAGACTCTCATCCCATTGAAAAAGGTCAACATTCTTATTCTCGGAAAGGACGAAAGAACCGTTATGCAGAAGTCGATCCCAGGTATCTATTTCACATACTGCGGCATGGACTTAAAAGTATTAAATTTTTTTTGGCTCCCTTAGCGCACCTTGCTTTATTCAACAGCTTTCCATAGAGCTGATTACTCACATATTCGCGCGCTTGGACCCTGAGACTTTGGCCACCGCTGCGAAAGTATGTCGCTACTGGCGTCACATTGTTACTGACGACAGTTGCTGTAAGTTACAAACACAAGGTTTGCAACAGACAAATGTCTCATCGAGGGAACATAGGGAAGCATGCATTCAAAGCTTACTTTGGAGCATTGCCCTTTAAGCGATTGCTATCAGATAGTTGGAAATCAGAATATATTCTCCGCACGCAACTGTTAAGGTAGGGATAACAAAGATTAGCTTTGTTTTGTTACTGACATGTTTCCACCAGGAAACTGGAGAAGGGGCGTGGAACTGTCCTATCGTTTAATCCTAAAGTAGGATCGATTGATGATGTTTTCGTCGATTTTGAGAATTCGTGGATGGTGGTATCGAGTACTGACCAAGGTACACGTGCTCGAATAACGTGCGGATATTGACTGGGATTATCTATAGGCGTGGCCGTACGATGTAACCCTGCTACAGGAAAAGTTGACCGGCACCTTTTGTTCAGCACAGATGAAGGAATACCGTTGCATCTTACAGCGGTGAAAATGGACAGGTACCAGACCTATAATGATGGATAGAAAAGACTGATGAAAGGTGTTTCTCTGCCTATGATAGAGACCGGATACTTTGGGGATTTGGTCCGGGTTTTATTACCATGACCATGCGGGCCAAATCGATCGGAGATAGAAGACAGTTGAAAGTGTTCACCGATTTCCATTTGAGCGCAGTGAAGTGTCTTGCTCTGCCATCCTTTTCACAAGAAGTTGTAGTCAGTGGCAGCGAGGATGGAGAAATTAAAATATGGGATGTAGTGTCTAAATCATGCGCTCTCAATTTGTTTGGTAAGATGAAAATTGTGCAAAAAAAAAAGCAGAGAACCTGGCAAAGCTGACTGCTCGTGAAAATATTAGGAGCTGCGCCTGGGCCAACATGTATTGAAGTTACGAAATCACATATTATTGCTGGTTATGTCAATGGAACAGTTGTTGTTTGGAACGTGCATGCCAAGACGGTGATCGCACAGCATAGGGAACGGGTTGAGCATCCTGGCGAAGCATCACATGTCGAAATACCAACAAGGCGTTACATCCATCCACCCAGTGCAGACGTTCATACCCCTGTTCAATCAATCAAGTACGACGAAAATACAGACATGATAATAGTGTCGTATCAAGGATTAAAGGAGCTATGGAAGTACGAAATAGCTACTGGACATTGTATCGCTGTGTTTGGTTATGGCCATGAGTTAGGAGTTGTTTCTTGCGTTGAATGGGATACGGATTTACCATCAATGACGTCCACTCTCAAAGCAGCACTGAAGCCTAAGGCGCAGAAGACAGGACCAATGGCCAGGAGACAGACATCCGAAGCTTCGACGCCTACCACCGATACAGACATGGTTAACTCTGTCAAAACTACCCGTCTGCTTGTTAGTGGTGACACGGCTGGAACCATATGTGTATGGGATGGTGACGCAGTAAGCCATGAAGGACGGCGGGTTAGACCGCTGAGAATCTTCCATGGTCATCTTGCATCAATCAGTGCTTTATGGATAGATGCTGCTAAGATTGTTAGTGGAAGGTAACAAAGTTGGATATGATCGCCTGTGTCGTAAGACGATCTTATATGAAATGCTTAGCGATGATGGCTGGATTCGAATTTGGGACCCATTAACTGGGTACAATATCAAGACGCTAGCTAATAAGTACGTGCGGGTTTTGGTCTATTTATGCATATCTTACGGTTATCTAGGATTCCTCGTCATGCACCTATTGATCGTAACGACGTGAGCCTCATGAGGGTAAAGAATATCAGATGTAACAACTATCAAGGTGTGGCTACTATTGGTCATGAAGTCAAAACTTGGGATTTCTCGCCCGATAAACAATTGTTAGGTAGAAATACAATGATTTGGATTGGATGATACGGAAGGTGTTAATCCCTTCATTATAGATCGACGTAACCTGCGTCCAAAATCGAAGGCAGTTTCTACAGGTGCTCGTGGGCATCTTCATCATGAAATCAAACAGGAGCTAAGAGAATCAAGAGAAAAACTGGAGCAGGAAAAGAAAGAGAAAGAGCTGCACGAGAAAAAACTCAAGAACCTTACTTTGAGCGGATTATCGGAGGAAGAGATGATTGCTTATGCTGTGATGTTATCCCAGGAAGAGTCTACTGCGGCTTCATCTAGTGGAAACGAATCATCTTCCGCTAGTAGCCAGCAATCGAGTGACACAAACGATTTTGCGTCCGAGGACTTCATGAACAGTGATGATGAAGACCTAATGAAGGCTGTGATTGCAAGTCTCGAAGTGACTGTAGCGGAAGAGACACGAGAACGTTTGAGCTTGGACACGGAGAAATTATCCATCACTGACCATAGCGAATGGCCAACAGCGGCAGACGTCAACGGTGGTATAACCAGGAACGAGAATAATAGATCATCGTTCGACTGTCTCCGCAATAATCCATGGACAGACGCTAAAAAGCGAGTAATTGAGCCTCTCAAAGCCGAACCTCAACAAAAGTTTGTCGGTCGTGCCATCCATTATGAGGCATACGACGAAGAATTAGAGTACGTCTTGAGATTGAGTCGAGGAGAATTTTAGTCCGAACAAAGCAGAATAAATATATTTTCTTACAGTTAAAAGTATGCTTCAGATCTGCTTTCTTTATAAAGAGGCTATTTCCTCTCTTGTATAAAGCTTAATGTGGAACTATAATAAAACAGCATTATCGATGGGGATGTTGGCTTAGGTAAGTCCTAATGCGTGTCAAACGCAATAGCAAGCTGACATGAAAAGGAATATCCAAAAGCGCATTGATTACACCATCCTCAATATCATGTCAGAGCTACTGAAGTGATAGTATCCACGTCTTCATCGATCAATTACTGAAGTTACACGCATTGGTGCATAAGATGTAAAAACATGAATATGCTGTTGACAGATGTCAATAGATGCCAATAGCATAGGACTTTTTCTAGCACTTTTCTCATAGAACGTAAATATCACTATATCAATAGACATGAACGGTCCGCGAGATTAGTAATTATTATTGTTCGGATTGCGGGATTATTCTCTACATATGCAGATGGATTCTTCATACTGTTGGGAGCGTACACAAATCTAGGTGCTTTTTAATGCTGATATGACATGAAAGTTCGCAACTCCAAACATTATCCATCGAATGATATATATACAGAATACAAGAAAAGATCGTTCCTTCAAAGTAGCCAAAGACTTTTAACGCGCTTCAAACTGGACCACTGTTGTGAATAAAACATTCGTGAGTTTTCTGACATTTGTTCGGGATTATCGTTGTACGTACTTCTTTTGGTGCGCTTTTTATACATAATTCTGTGACCACAGTCCTGGCAACGGATAGGTTCTCTTGGTTTAAGGTGGTTTTCCGCGCCACAATCTATCCAGGTATAACATTTGTGAATATAAGATTCGCTTCATCGATCATTATTGCGCCAATTACCAGCACAGATGTAAGTCATGACAGGCGCAGGCTGACGGATGGGCGTACCCTGATAACCTTCCATGCTGAATCTATACGGAAAAGGATGCTTCCTAAGAAAACAAACAAAGTTGAACTGCGGGAATAAAAATGTTTCTTCATGGATACAAGGAGAACAGTCACGGGAAATCGCAGCACTTTTGGAGACTTTTTTCAGTCGAACTCTCGTTCACCAGTAGTATCCCTTTTCAAAGACAGACTCCATGACACTTCCTAACGCGTTGGAAACACAAGTGGAGAACTTCATTTCAAGACTAAAGCGACGGTAAAAGTGCAATTCTTAAGACGGTCGAATTTCCAGTTGAAGAAATAGTTACTGACTGGTCCATGCTTTGTGATTGTTCAGACAAGTGATTGGGTCATACGAAGTCGCCAAAGAAACAGCCGTCCTTCTTCGACAAGCTGTGTCAACAACGCGATGGAGAGACGTCGAGACGTTACTAGACTTGATTACAGAACTTGGTGGACGATTAGCTGCAGCCCAACCCAAAGGTACCCGTCTTCAAACCAACATAGAAACATTGACACGAAGGGTAAATCATGGATAGAACTTGCGGTGGGTAATATTGTGAGGAGAGTGTTGAAAGTGATCCGTGAAGTTGCACGCGGTGAGTTGGAAACAGACGACGTGGTGGACGGAGAGTCTCGGGAAGACGATACGGAAGACGGCGCGTTTTCATCCTTTGAAGACGACGAACCCAGCAATGCGAAAAATTTGTCAACGACAAGTAGCCAAGTGGGTTCTGTAGGTGAACGGCAACAGCTCATGGCTCAATCATCGTCCATGTTCCGACTGTTAGCGGATCTGTCTGTGCGAAGTGACGAACCAACCAATGACGTTTCCGAAAAGAAGAGTTCCTATAATTTGAAGCCATTGATTATCCAGGAAATTAACGAAGAAATTATTGAGGATCTAAAGAGCGTATACAAGGGCATTTCGGACCAGGCGCTCGACTATATTCATGCAAAGTAATGTGTTCATCCTTTCGCCTCTGCTTTCTTACATTAGAGCATCAAAAACAGTGAAGTTATTATGACAATTGGCAAATCGCGTACAGTGGAAGAGTTCTTGTGTCGCGCGGCGAAAACACGTAAATTCCAAGTCATCGTGGCGGAGACCTCACCAACGTAAGTCGCGCTAGGCAATGCTCTGATGTATATTCTTATTTAACATTTGTTTGCCATAACAGTTATCAAGGTCATCAGATGGCAGCAGAACTTTCAAAGGCTGGAATTGATACAACAGTCATCGTGGATTCAGCCATCTTTGCTGCCATGCCTCGTGTGAATAAGGTTGTACTGGGCTCTCACGCAGGTAAGTCTAACAAAGACAAAAATCATGTTTGTCGTTCAATTTAATGACAATTAAGCTCTTTTTGCAATTTTTTAGTTTTGGCCAATGGTGGATTGGTTGCTGTTACTGGCTCACATCTGCTTGCAGCTGCTGCAAAACACCATTCCACACCAGTGTTGGTTTGCACTGCTCTGTATAAATTGTCTCCTCTTTTCGCCTACGATGCTGATACATTTAATGTCACCGTGGCACCCAACAGCGTACTGGATTTTCAACAAGGCCCCATCATTGATAAGGTGGCTGTCTCAAATCCATACTACGATTATGTCGCACCGGAATTAGTTAGTTTGTTCGTGCACAACTTGTAAGTGTTGCGTGAAGGACGTACCGTTGCTTACCTACTTTGTCCATAGGGGATCTGCACCGCCTACCTATGTGTATAGGTAAATACCACGAAGAGACAGGAGATCAACTCACTGACATTGTTCGTTTGTTCTGTAGACTTATTAATGACAATTACGATCCTGAAGACACCACGTTGTAAATTTTAATGCATTCATCGATTAAAAAAGAAAGAGCACCATATAAATAACTAGACGAAACACGTACGATTGCTTGTGCTGGACAATAAATACCCCATGATATAGATCGTATGGAACTTTTTCCTACCTGCATTGGCATACCGAAACTCAAGTGCGTATATCAAAAGGAATTGCAGAGGATCATGTCCTTGAAATACATTGGCTTTAAAGCTAGAGAATCTTGGTTGAACCAATGTAGGTTGCATCAGATTTAGAGAACAAATATATCATCTGCCACCACTTTGCCCAATACAATCTTGTGCATCTGCTAACAGACTGATATTGAGTCCAGACTTCTATAAAGTTGCAACAAGTGTTAGACGAATCAAAATGCTGTTGATTCGTTGCAGACTGATCAGGACATTTTCTTTAAGCATTATCTGGTAACTGCTCGCGGATATTATTGCTGCTGTAGTTCAAGTATTCAATTTCTTGGAACCTTGATTGTTCCTCTTCTGTCACCAGCAATATCCGAACGTAAGAGATACTGCAAAGTTGTTATGTTCGTCTCTCAATCTCAGTTCCTTTAAATATGGACATTTTATATGATATAGGGGAATAAAACAGTTGGTATAAAAAGCATGGCTAGTCGATACGACATAGTGACTTCTCACTCACGGCTGCCCATGTTGGGTTTTCATATGGCGTCGCCTGGCATCCTTGCGACTAAACGTTCCATGACATAGCTCGCACGTGAATCTTGGCCTTTGCGTTGAAGGTTCTTCAGAGGTTCTGAAAGGGGGATTGCTTGAGCTGGAGATTCCTTCCGAGCCCTGTGTCCAGAGAAGCGGCTGGCTTGCAAGGAGGGACGACTGGGCATTTGGAGTGGCAAGAAATCCTTCAAATGGAAATGAGACCCCTCCATGGGTATGATGGTATGTGTTTTGTACATTCAAGATTCCATGGTTGACCGGACTGTTGCCTTGTGAACCTAGACGGCGCAACAATTCCTGGCGTCTATTTGTGTTGCTTTCCAAATATGGGTTAACGTTGACTGTTCCCGTGTTGACCTGTGCAAATACGTCGGTAGCCTACAGCATTCGTGAATAGGATCCTAAAGTTCAAGCAATGATTTTTACCTGAGTGTCTCCAGCAGAAGCAAGTATATCCGACGCTCGTTGAATGTCAGTGGAATCAACCTGTACTGTGGCAATGGAAAGGTGCTGCTCTATACGCTCAAGTCTGAGTAGAACATCAAAAACTGATGCTCGTAGTAACTGTAATAGTTCTGGCACAATTGGGTTCATGATAAAATCGCAAGGTTATGTATGGAACGCAACGTTTGGTTTGTACGGTCCTTATGATTTAGTTTAAGGAACGTCTAAGCTGAAGAAGAGACGGAAGAAAGCAACTAAAGAAAACCAATTTTATAGCAGATATGTCGGGTTACACAGGATTGGAAAAAAAGTCATAGGGAGGATCTCTGACGGCTGTTTTGGCTGGGTGACTACTTACTTCATTACTGTAGTACCAGCATGGCCGATACAAGAGAACTTTAATCTGCCGGAACACCACGTGTACTATATGTTAAGAATTCACTTTCATGTGTCTGCTTTTAATGCGCGGGTAGGACAATTTTCTTTCAATCTCATCAAAAAGCATACACACGTTATGACGTCGGCATTGAAGCGCAACTGTTCGTTCAACAAGTGGGCTTTTCTGGAACATCTAGCACTAGCAAGGCGACCCATTTCGGTGGTTTGTAACGATAATGGAGGGAATTACAACAATAACTGGAATATGACTTTCGACGTACGAAAAATTTAACGAGACGCTTGGGTTAGGAAGTTCTATGCCATTAATGTTGCTAATGCCAATGGTAATCGAAGGCTGGTTAGCGTTGTGGATGAGCATAACCACGATCGTATGATGACGCCTATTCTTTCTCACCAGCAGCAAAAAGTGACGGGACAGTATGAAATTTGTTCGTAGGATGCTGAAGTGTTCCCAAAAAGCCGAAAATGGCTGATGGGAATACTTTGGCATTCGAATGGACACAGTTGACCATCTGTCCAAAGATGTGGATAATAATAAGAAGTCAGCTTTCCTATAAGAGGGAGTCAACATCGAAACTTGATGAGATTTTCTGAATATCTGCGCCAGCGAGAATATGAACCTCTATACTTCCATGATGTCAACAGGTTGTTCATGGAAAAGTCTCGTTACGCTATGAACAAGTGGGGTTTTCGCAGTAAGCGCTTCGTGGACCAAGGCTTCATGCCTGCACATCCTCTCCGTTTGTCACGAAGTCACCTTTAGAATTATGCAATGCAGCTTCGCTGACATTGGCACTGTGCGTTTCCATAGCGGCAAAAACCGAAGACGTGAGAAGATGCCTACAAGCCGTCGCATTAACTGCACATTCAGCAAGCTGAACAAAACCATTCCACCGGGCGCCCTTCAAAATGTAGACAGCTTCTGCTTGTTCCTCACAGCAAACAAAGTGCGATTAACAAAGAGTGCCGGTGCTATCCTGCAGGCACTGACAGTGGTTGAGGACAAGTTGAAATCAGCCGACCCAATTGACATGCTTGAAGCCAGGTCTTCCATGGCAAATGCCAACTTGTACGATTTGACGAATAATAGTCTCCATGCAGCCATTGGTAAGGCGAACGCCAGGGTTGTGGCAAGGCTCGGTGGCCAAATGAAGAAGAATCACACCTTATTATTTTAAACCTCATCCTTTCTTTTTCTGCGTCTTCGTTTACACAACATGTTCAGAAAGCATCAGCTTTCATCAGATTTTTAGTAGAACATCAATAAACTTATTTCCGGATACGTCGCTTCTAGAGACTGTATATCACAAATACTCATATCACGTATTCACACTGTGGGAAATTTTTCGTCGGATTCGTCGGGAAATCGACGTCGTGGCGTCGGGTTCGTCTAAAAAATTGAAGATATTTTCACAAAGTCAATTCCTCTCCGCTATTCATTTTTTTCGACGAGACAGATTTTTAAAAACGGTTCCTTTTTCCTTTATATCGGTTATTAGATTTGCTCAAGATTATCAGGTCGAGCCCACCTTCAACAAAGCCATGGTACACATTAGTAGTGCCCAGTATATACGCGAGATACATTGGCAAACACTGTCGCTTCACGTAAGATCCCGTATAGCTTGTACATCAATGTGTATAAAAAGTTGCTGTGATAGGACATTATTATCATGTTTGAGGAAAAATAAAACACTTTATGAATCTTTTGGTATGAACATAGAATCAGTAAGTTAAAACTATGATTCTAGCGAGCGTACGTTTATTTATCTCCAAGGGCTATGTGTTTCGTCGACTAGATTGCTGAGATGTTACACAGAAACTGACATACAATTTGCTGCGGTTACTTCTCGCAAAAATTTTTTTTCTTCACGTTTTTCCATCTTGACTAACCCATCTGATACCAATGGCATTAACATCCGCCTAGAGAATAAGAAAAATCGCACGAGGAGTTGAAGGCTGACGAAACAGAGATTAAAATAGATTGAAAAGGTCTACCTCTGTTGCTCTCTGAGAACAATGATATTGGTAACGTGGCTCTACCAACTTCGTCCGCAAGAACCATCAAGGCACCGGACGAAACGGATGCCCTGGGAAAGAAGCAAGCCTTGGGTATGAATATAGGCCTGGTCAAGCAGTTTGTCGTCAACGCGAAAAGAGGAGATACCCGATGGCGTTATAACTGACAGTTATATCTCTATCAGTAACATCTCCAACCTGGTGATCAAAAAGCTGGTGATGGACATAAATGCAAGTCAAAGGCTGGTCCGATATGTACTGAAAGGACGTGCATTCCTGCTAGAAAGAAGATGCCATTGACACAGCCTGGACAGAATGGCCCTTGTCAAATACAAGGTATACTGAACCAGTGCGAAGATTACTTGGCCTCGCAGTACCTGTTGTGAAAGCATTGGAACAATCGTATTAGCGTAAAATGCCGAATACAGGCATCTCTACAGCTAGCACCGTGAGAACAGTGCTTCTAGTAAAGCGTATAAAGTTCTAGCAAGATAGATTATATACTGGTAAGTAATGGTTAAAATTTCTTTCTTACATCACATGGAAATAGTTCGCAGCAACATTCACCAGGTATAGAGATAAGAGGGGAAACAGTGTCCTCCAGTGTCATTCGTTGGTAACTTTCGAACGACAGTTTAAATGACTTAAGCTTTCTCTGTTCTTCTATGTTTATAGCTCGAAAGAGACTAAGGGACGAAACAGAAGAAAAAGGACAAATGCTTCGAATCACTCGGGTTGCTACAAGTGTAGAAAAGCTTAAGCGAAAAAGAAATAAAGCTATTCGTTGCCCTGTTTTAATTATACTGTCTTATTCTTTACAATGCATAATCAGTAGAAACGGATACTAGAAGCTAGGAATAGGTGGAGAGAAAGGGGATAACTGCGACGGTGATAGCTTCGTCGGGTTCGTCGGGTTCGTCGTTAGCTGAAGGAGACCCGACGAACCCGACGAAAAATTTCCCATAGTGTCAGATTAGTATTTGCCCTGCCCGAATCGTAGGAATCATTTCCCTGTCAAGGAATAAGTCATGTTCTTCCCCTTTGTCGTTTCCATTTTAGTCATGCTGTCAACGATGCAGCCAAATTTAACACTTATAATAGCCTAAGGGCAATAACATTGCCATCCAGTAAATTTGATACCAGAAAACGTGATAAACTCACTTTGGACCCCAAGCAGTGTTGTATCCGCAAGTGATCAAAAAAGACATTAAATGAAGCTCAGTCACATTCGGTGCTCTAAATCCAATTTTACTAGTCGAGACATATAAAAGGGAGCAACTTACACTCTAAATAAAAGTCTCACAGTATCTGAACCGCGAGACTCAACTGGGACTCAAAATTTTCCCCTTCGGAGTTGCAATGTCCTTGGCAGATTTCCTTTTTGAAAAAGTATTTTTTTTCGTCTCCCTGCTAAAATCTGAAAAATACCTTTGGTATCTCCCCTCTGAGACTCATCTGGGTCTCATCTACGTCTCATATGGTTGAGTCTCATTTTCAGCCAATAAAGCCCCATACTTCCTGCCTAGATCACCTCACTGTCTTAATATGGTAATAAAATGATCAAGCACAAAAGACTTTGCTTTCTGTCAAGATCAATTCCCCTCCTGATATAGTAAAAAAGCCCTTCAAATTACAAATATCTCTTAAAAAGCTTCTCTTCCTTGCAAAGGCCAATTTGCCAAGATACCTTTCTGTCTTGATATAGTAAGAATGACATCGGATGACAAAGCTTTCAAGATCAGTCGACTGGAGCGAGCACGAATATATAAAGACTGCAAAAAGAGATGCATTTTTCTTTATTCACTATCAACTATTTTGAAACAAATGTAAGTCATAATAGCTTTTACATCTCTTTCGTATAACACAACCTAAATGCGCCTCATATATAGCTCTCTTCGCTTATAAAATGAACAACCAAACGAACGCCCGCTCTGTTGTCAACAACGAAGGTCTTCAACGCATGATTGACAATAATGCTGCAATGCATTACAGCAGCCAAATGATTATTGTTCAAAGCATGGTTCATCGTCCCGTAAATACCCTTAAGGCTTATTCTGCTAAGCAACAAGAGTGGAAGGTAATTCTAAATACAAGACCAATATGGAATACATGGAACTTAAACGTGCATTGTTGCTTCAGGAATGGTGCCTCCAACAGCGATTTGGCGACGGAAAAATTGTCACCGAACAGAAGCTCAGTTATTTCCTTGCAGAGCATATCATGAAACGCGGCCGAAAGCTTAGAAAAAAACGAAGATGGCACTCCAATCCCTTTGGGCAAGGAGTCTATTCTTGGGTACGTCAAAGCTGTTGTGGATATCTACAATCAGCAGAAGGCACTTGGCTTGAATTCTCATAGACCAGCAAAAGGACTGCTTGTTAGAATCTTTCTTGGCACTCTTGAAAAGGAAAAAGTCAGAGCAAATAGACAAAACTATGAAGATTGAGGAAAAAGTACACTAAACGATGGCTATACCAAACAGGAACTAGAGAAAGTCAGTCGTCACTTCTTAACTGAGAAGAACAATACCGCTGGTTGCAGAGACAGGCTCTGTTTCCTTATTAGCCACGCCATGCTCTGCCGTAGCCAAACCGCCCTTGGGATGCAGTTTGCCGATCTGTTCTCGCTGGTACTTGACAATCAAGGTGTTTCCGAGTGTATTGCTTTGGTGGCTACCATTACGTTTGGCAAGACGAATCAGCACGACAAGATCGAATATAGCTCGTCAATTCGCCATCATGACGCTGAGCTGTGCTCTGTTGGTGCTCTTGCCTTGTACTTCTTCTCTAGATTTCATTACGAGAACGAGGCTTTCCCTGACTTTACGTCTCGGGAAAACTGGTACGAAACTTTGTTTTTAAGGACGAGGATAGATTTACGCCTATTACCTACAAGGCTCAGCACAAGGTGTATACCTCGGCATTCAAGAAACTCGGCATCCATACCTCCAAAGTGACGCACGCTAACCGAAAGAGTGCATTAAACATGATTGCCCAGGAAAACGTTTCAAGTGATTAACAGAGACTGGCGGGCAGATGGGGAACAGATCGCATGGTCGGCTGCTACGTCTCAAGTTTGCCAGTTGAGGCGATGAAGAGTTTGGCAGGCTTTCCTCCTCACCAAGGCAATTACTTTTTGTCGCGTGCTGTTGTAGTCCCTCCCATAGACCTGCAAGTCATGGTGTTCCCGCACGTTGAGTTCTGGAAAGAAAAATTCAACACCAACGATGGAGTACAAGAGGACATCGCGAGACCAAACTTTTTGGACCTGCTGTCCCGCTTGCGAGTGGTATTTCTTCAGGTAATCAATAAAACAACACTAAATGTTATTCATCTTACTGATATGCCAATCTTCGTAGGACTCCGTGGTCTTAAGGAAGAAATATCCCTCCTATTACCTTTGAACGTGCGAGGTGTTTGCAACGGAGCTCTACAAGCAGTTCGAACAGCAAGTACTTGCTTCCCTTAGAGAAAACCACGAGCTCTTCTCCGCCAGCCAGAGGGTTCAGTTGGCCATGCCTGAACTGGTTTCTACCATGACTTCCGGCTTTGAATCTCTCTCCTTCTCAATCCATGCGATGCAGGCTTGCCATGCAGCTGAACTTCAGAAGGTTAACCAGAACTTCTCCAACTTTTTCGCTCTGGGAAATGCCTGTTTTAACCGAGATTCACCCTCTGTCCTGCAGTCAACATCCCTGGCCTCAGTAACCAACAACGAGCAATTCCTGTCTCTACAAAGTTCAAGCGCCACCTCAGTATCACCTTTATACGAGATGAACAGAGATATCATGACTGTAACTGATGTCTGGCCAGAGTACAGCGTTGGTCTGCCTGGTTGTCCGTCTGTGAAGTCTTTAGAAGACAACTATGGCACTTCTTGGCGAGGGTCAAGGAAAGAGTCTCGCTTTTTTTGCAGACGGAAAGAGCTGTATAAACTTATTGAAGAATCAGCCGAGAGAGATCGCACATCATGTGAAGAAGCGGCTAGAAGACTGGAGCAGACAAGGGTAGCAATGAAGCTATCTTTAGATGAATTTCGAAAAGAAATAAAACTCTCTGCTTAAAAGAAACGCCATTAGATATCCTGCATCTCGAATGTTTACTTAAGAAATAAGTATGAGAAGCAATCTTAGTTAAACCGATCAGCAATGAATCACTATCAACTACTGACATAGCAATCATATAATTAGCCTTTGCTAACAGAACGTAGTTTAGGGTATAAAAGAATACAATACTAGACCTTTTTATGCTTTATATATAGCCATTTGACAAAGAATTGATGCAGCTATTTTACTACTTTACACGTCCAAAATGCGTAAACTCTTAAGGTACAAAGCAGGCGGAAATTGAAAAATTTCTCCAGACAGGTATATTCGCCATGAAACTCATTCCTCTTGAATTTCAGTGAGTCTCAACTCTGAGTCAGGGCTTAGGGCGAAAAAATAACCTTTAAGTATTTTACTGTTCCCTTTTTCTCTTGCAATCTACACGCGTACTTCTCGACTTTTACTCGAATATTTCAAGCAGAAGCTTTGAATAACAGGATATAAGCAGCTTAGAGAGCCGTATCAAGCGTGGGCAGCCAGGTTGCTGCAAAGGTAGTTATTGCATCGTTGTGCATACATTCTTGCATCCACTCATGGTCTTTCTCAGTCTTGGAGCCGGAAAGTAGACGCTCAATCAGATATGAGACGAGTTTTGATAGCATATCTCGGAACTGACAATATCGAATTCCCGCCCATCCGGTCCAAAGCGGCAAACTCCATCGATATAGACAGCATCATATACTCTCACATTCAATCATCATACTGGAACAAATATGTTCTAAAGACAATAAAACATGGTTTAGGAGACTCTATTTGGAACTGCCTTTCTCTTACTGAAAGTTTCGGCCACCAGCTGTCATTGACGTCCACTTTAGACAAGGATGGGTATCTCAGCGTCCTGGAACATAAGAGTACAGCATTTGTTTAGGATTAGTTAGTATAGTTATTTGCTTGAACGGGAGGGCAACATCTACAGTGAAAAGTAAGACGTAGAAAACTCAGGCAAAGATATTGAACGAGATCGTTGCTCTGAAATAGCGCTAGAAAAAGGGTTCCGCGCCGGAATGTTGTTGTCAAGAACTTCTCCGCATTTCACCATCGCAAAAAGAGAAACAAGAGAAAAAAGCCCAAACAGCGGAAAACGGCTTGGTGTCCTCCAGATTGCATTTTGTCCCATGGGATAAACCCTTTTTGTACTCAAGTGCCTCTAAAATAGCTGAATGGGATGGCATGTCAAGGTCTCTGTTTTGATCTCCCGCTCTTATTTTTCCGGATCAACGTGGAACCGTCCGATCTGCACAAAGTTTATATACCCTCTGTACGAGTATATGCGGTCTTCTGTATCATGTGGTAACAGCAGGCAATAGTGTAGTGGCCAGCGACAAGTGTCCACATACAATATTGTAACTTCTGGTAATTCTAGTACTGTCGATCTATCAGCTTCTACACATCCTATTTGTGTCTCAGACGGGGAACATATACGGGCACTGGCCCTTATGCGCCGGATTTGTAAATTCATTGGTAACATTAACGGTAAAAGTGGGTCCATTCACATGTGCTGAAGCACGTTCCACAACTGATGACAAAGAAGTACAAGATCTGTAAAACGTAGGTTTTCATTGGAGGAGGTCCTTCCCCTGTAAGATGCTGCTGAAGAAAAAAAAAAGGTACCTTATGATAATGAAAAAGCAATCGTCAATCGACCCATGCATTGACACAGGAGACGGGCCAAGCATAATTAGTAGCAGCATCAATATCATAGTGTTTAGAGATGAACTTGTTGATTTAAGGGTAATGACCAATGTTTCGATGGATTGTATTATGTATTCGTTCTTTCAGGATTTTGTTCCGGTGTTTACTATAGATAAATACATGACTTTTGATTGGAAAGAGTGTGAGAAGGGAGTTATGGAGGAAGAGAAGGACAATTAAAGTAGTATGTAGATGGAGTGGGAAAAGAAAAAGAGACTATCTTGTTCATTATTGGCTTTTAGCCTTGAGTTTTTCCAATCTCTGGCGTTTTCGGTATGCTCGGTATTTCTTGTCGGTTCCGAAAATGTAATCCCACCATCGGAAAGAAGAAGCGTAGTTTCCGACGAAGGCTTGATGATGGTAGTCATGGTGTTCGCTTCCTGCCCAGAAAGGAATAAAGTGACAGAGAGACCAAGGGAAATCATAACCAGAATGAGCGTCGATCGCCTGGAAGAGTCGGAGGACGATCCAGAAGAGCATGGAAAACAAATGAAGATTCCATTCGGGGCCTACATCCATGTAATACTTGATAATAGCATGGTATGCAAGAGGACCGCCGATGGTACCAAGACCAAGAAGGGAAGTTTCCAAAGGATGAGCGTATTCAGCAGCAATACCAAAAGGTGCAGCATATTCATGATGAACTTTGTGGATTTTTTTGTACAATGGGGGCCAGTGCATCAGTCTGTGAACAACGTAGTGATAAAAGTCTTCGACAACAAAGAATATCGCCGATTGTATCAATACATATTTCCTAAGGAACAAGTTGTCTACGCATTAGCCAATGGGTGTCATCGGGTCAAAGGCGGGGAGAGACTCACCATGCAGGGAACGGGGCTTGAACTTCGATACCTAGCAGACTGGCCATGGGATGAAAGAGAAAGATCAATGGTCCTTCAAATGCAAAATGTTGATAGAGAACTTTTCTAGTGCAGTTCCAATAGTCTTCGGATGTATTCTCGCGTTTCTGCAGAGATGAAAACATTGGGATTAATCAACAGCCCTGAATGGAACTTATCTTTGAATGACAGAAACTTACGGGCTGTAGCTTATATTGATGGAAATAAGGGATGAAATCACAGATGAGGAATGGGATAAAGCGGCCGAAATACACGAGTTCATGTAGAGCGAACGCGAAGACGCCTGTAACAATTAAAGGATTGCGACCTTCATACATCTGCTCCCATTTGGTTTCCATCCAATTGAGCTGGTAAGGCTCAGTGACCACTGTTGCGTTCATCTCTTCCAGTTATAAAATAGGAACTAGCGTAACTTTTTGTTTCGTAGGAAAGGAAGAGGAAGAAGAATGGTCAGATAGAGAGGAAAAAAAGAGTTATCAGATGGTAGAGGGGAACAGAACGAGAAAAGAATAAAAAGACAGAGGAAAGATCAGTTAACTTAAATAAGAGCATCGTGGCCGTGTGTAACCACTATGAAAAAAATCACCTCATTGCCTTTCCTTGTCCGCTATCAAAAAACCTTTCGATCGTCGTACACAATCATAAAAGAGGATTGGGCAGTTCGGCATTTGATTGTAACATCCAACTCTCGGCGTTGTTGACAGCAGCGCCTCCTAGGAACGCTTGACCTGCCTTTCCTCTCCCCCCTCCCTCTTTCTCTCTGTGTCTCTTTCTCTGTCTCTCCCCCACCTTTAGCCTTGAAAAAATAGGCTAAACCGGAAAAACTCCTTTCTTTATCGTTCGGGTTCCTTCCATCGCATGTCATGGTGAACAGGAGTCCGGGGAACAGAAAACCAAACCAACTAAAAAAAGGAATAAACGTGTCAACATGCCACATGCGAAGTCATTCTTGTTGATCCGGTATGCATGTCACCCAAACCCTCGCCGATCATCATCATCGTCCGATGATGGGCCCATGTTCATCATCCCCACAGGAGATGAATTGTGAAATCCTCCCATGTTCCTTCTGTATACTACAGGCTTCTCGATTTAATTGTGATACAAAAAGCGTTTAGAACTTTAAATTCATCTTCATGAACGGCATTGGTCTCTACAGCTTACCATTGATATGATAGGCAATTCATCGAACATGCTTTTGCCCAGAATGAGCCATAGCGGATCCCCTTTCGGGAGCTCTTCCTAGACGTTGTACCCATTATTTACTGAGTAAAATCAGAGACTTTTGTCAATGATCACAATGAACGGCTGTTATGCTATCCAGTTTTCCGGATTCTCCGATCGCACAGAGCCCGAACCGACTAACAATCTGGGAAATCGAATTTTTGTCCACTAAGATAAAAGAGACAGATGCATCATCAGGCCACTTTTAACAGTAGTATGTTATTGAAAATGCACTGCCGGTAATAAACTGAGTTTAGGTAGATTACAATGGAGAGACTGCAGCAAATGCCATAATGTCAAGATGGGAGAGTCAGTGATAAAGCAAAATCATTTGTTTTGATCACTGTCGTTCTATTCCTCACTCTACTTAAACAATCAGAGTTTGTTCTCATTATGTGCTTGCAAGATGGGCTGACTAGTATATTAGCGGCATAAAAAACATAGATATAGTAGATAAGCAGTGACTCTAAAATTATCGTGTTTTATCCTTCATTCTCTCCAAGCGTTGAAGCTTTCGATACTCGCGGTATTTCTTGTCGGTTCCGAAGATATAATCCCACCATCGGAACGAGGATGCATAGTTGCCGCTGAAGGCTTGATGGTGATAGTCATGGTGATCACTCCCTGCCCAGAAAGGAATAAATTGACGAAGTGACCATGGAAAGTCGTAGCCAGAGTGAGAGTCGATGGCTTGCAGCAGACGGAGAGTGCCCCATGAAAGCACAGTAAACAGATGTAGATCCCACTCGGAGCCAAGACACAGAAAGTGTTTGGTAATAGCATGGTATATAAGAGGGCCAGTCATAACCACCACATTGAAAAGACATGTTTCTACCGGATGGGCATACTCAGAGGCAATGCCAAAAGGTGCAGCGTACTGGTGGTGAACTTTATGGACTTTTCTGTAGAGCCAAGGTTGATGAAGGAGTCTGTGTGCAACGTAATGAAAGAAATCTTCAACCACAAAGAAAATTAATATTTGTGTCAACATGGGTTTCCTAGCAAATCAAGTTATACATTAGTTCCAATGTTTTTATCGATGATCGAAGAGGAAATCCAGACTTAAATCCTGAAGCATACTAACCAGTGCGGGAATGGAGCTCTAATGTTGATACCTAGCAAAACGGCTACCGGATGGAAAAGAGATATCATAGGTGCTTGTACAGTAAAATGATGCCACAGGACCTTTTTCGTGCAGTACCAATAATCTTTGGTCGTGTTCTCTCGTTTCTATATAGCAAAACAGTAATCAACCCTATTAAGCACGAGGAATATGCACGATTTTTGAATCTTACAGGCTGCAATCTGTACTGGCGGAAATAAGGAAGAAAGTCGCAAAGCATAAATGGAACAAAGCGGCCGAAATAGACCACTTCATGAAGTGCAAATGTCATAATGGCAGTGACATAGATGGGATTGCGATCTTTGTACATTTGCTCCCATTTGCTTTCCATCCAACCGAGTTGGCATATCGATTCGGCCAATGTTGTGTTCATTCTTCACTTTGGGTGAAAACGAATAAATAGAACTGGAAACGGCAAGAAATGAACGAAGATATAATACAGGATAAACCGTTAGCTTGCTTAAATAAGGCACCATGACCCTGAAGACTACGAAATAACAATAATCACATTGGATTTCTCGTGGGGTCTACGCCACGTATCATATAATGCTAAGCTGCATCTGGGTCATTTTGAACCGCTGATTTTTACATGTTAAAAGATAGTAAATCTATATTAAAAATCATGTGTTCTTCAACCGATACTTGTCGTCACCATAAGTGCAGTGGTAAAGAGGCATTTCCGGATACCTGGAATAAAACAAAGGAGAAGCCGAGAACGTATAGATCGTGCCAGCCTGTCAGATGCTAAATCAGCCCCATTGAACTGCAAGCTCGACAAATTTCCTTCATGTGATAATCGGAAAGCTATGACCTACAGTTAACACAATGACATCGAAGAATACCTCAAAATACTCACTATGCACTGTATTTACATTCGCTATGGAGCATGAATTCTGGGTACATTCAAAGTCTATACATGTCTCTCTTACTACATAGCTTCCTTTATACAAACGAGTCAATACTTTGCTTAACATTGTTAGGCCGTTAGTACTTATTATATTAGAAATATACCATTTGAATGACAAGTCCGGTGCTTTTGTGGATAATGACCAACATGAACAAAATCCAGACTCTACAGTTTCTTGCAGGTGTTTAATGCAGGCAGAATAACGCGTGAATGACATGGCGGCTAAAATCGGAAGTGAACAAAATTGTTGTTGTCCATAACCCCGTGCGCTATGGCGGTGCATAATTAATCATTTCATCCTGTGCTAGCTTTAGTCATTGATGGATTTATGAAATCAATATTTTTGCTTGTGCAATACGAGAAAGTAATAAATTAGCCTTTTTCTTTTTTTGGCCATACCCGCTCTATACTAAGATGATTATACGCATATGATATGGATCACTTGTGCAGAAGAGAGACAAAAAAAAGAGGACGAAAAACAGGCACTGTTATACTACGCTTCATTTAGCACCTGAATAGCGTGATATGCTCATTCAAAATAGTTGATGCTCTGTACTGATCTGTTGTTTAACAAGGCAGAAAGGAAATGCTATGGAGCCAAACTCCTATCGAAGCCATGACTGACACAATCCGTTGCCTCGATTGAAATCAATCGGAGTGCTGACGGGAGTTTAAGGAAATAGCAGTCCCAAAGTCGAAAGGAATTTCAATGTTTTTTACAGGCTGGAAGGGGTACATACCCTTTGTCAAGAAAACTTAAATACACCATGCAACGATTTGGCCGTCTCTCAACGTTGGGTCGGCCATGCGAACAATTTCGGTTCATGCGTCTCATGTCGACAAGGCCCGACTATGTCCCAGGAGTTCGTGGCTATGCACCCGGTTTTGCACCACCAGAGGGTACTAGAGAATCACCCAAAATAGCCCGCAAGCGTCGTGATCCCGGTCTCTCATTACCTTCGCACTTGCCCAAAGCCGAAGGTAATTCCTCCTCAGCAACCACAACAGAAACCGCAAGTCCTAAGAAGCAGTACCGTGAAGACTTGCGCTCTCTTCGACATGCTTATGCTCGTGAACTCTTGGAAAAACATGGTCGTCGAGAAGCAGCCTCGGCTATGAAACGAGCGGCAGAAGAAGAACGTATCCAAACGCAGAAAAAGGCCTTGGAAGAGGAACGAGCACAGAAAAAGCAGCATGAGCTTGAGGTCATCCAGATGCTGGAATTGGAACTGCCTAAATCGGAAGAGCAGGTGGATCGCAAGGCACAACGCAGCGCAAACCGACAGGCACACGAAAAAATGTTGCGCGATCAACGATTGAAACAGCTCATTAAATTGTACGGCTCCACCGCCGATTTTGTTACCCTGGAGAACTTGGACGCCAAAGTGGATGAAGTCCTCCATCACCGACGCCCGCCCTTCGTGACCAGCACAGTCAGCGACATGATTGACACACCTGCAGCAGAAGCAGAAGAAGTTGAAAAGCGAAAAGCACTGATAAGAGAGGCTATGGGACTATAGAGAATGTTGATTTGTCAAACGCAAAAAAAAACAAAAGGGACAAAAAGTTACACTTAAGACATGAAAAGAAAAAAAATTCGCAATGGGAATTGTTTCCTCAAACTTAGAAGCCTACAATGTATAAAAAACGATTGTTGAACTTTCATCTATTGTTGTTTTTTTTCCTTCTTCTAGTTATAATCAAAGGAAATTGTTGCAAAGAGAGTTTTCCGGATTATGCCAGAATGCCATGGCTTTCCTGACACCCGTGTAATGCGAGATAAGAGCAATGATAACAAATACATGAAAGATTTGATGCGAGGCAAACTATATGTAAAGAAAAACAAGGGAGAGAGAACAGAAGATGTCAGCATATCATCATCATCATCAGGGGAAGGGATCCTGATCCCTTTTGTGTCGCTTACCCAAATATTAAATGTGCCTGGATACCAACGTTCAGGAATCCTTGAAGAAAAACAATCGAATCTTGTCAGTTTGCAGAGAAATAAAACCAACATCGTCTACGTCTACCTGTATCCATAGATCAATGCGCCAATGATGTAACTAGAACCCATGATGGTCAGGTATCCCAATCCCATTGTTTCGTAAGACTTGCGGAACTGTTATGGAATAAGCTCATCGTCAGTTCGCTAATTTAATGTATCTTTATTTAGAGATACATACGCCGTAAAGGAAGACAGCATGTAAAGTAGGGATGACGCCAAAAAGCCCCTGCGCAAGAAATAGGGAAGTACGCATCCATCGATAAGCAGGCGTTCGGAAATGTTTTAGCACTGTCACTGCAGCCTGAAGCGTAAAGATACAAAAACAAATAAAACATGAATGTCAGACCGCGTTCTTGTTCCCTATCATGAGATTGGTTTTTAAGCTTAACTTACCGTAAAAACGCCCAAAAGAGAGATGATGCTCAAGTAAAACACTATGTCAGATGGTTAGATCTAATATATCCATTTGTATATAAAGATTTTGATCTGATACAAAAAAAAAAGTCAGTTTTTACCCTGCAGGATTGGATGACAGTGAAGGCCGTAGTAAATGATTGGATAATACGATCCACTATGCGCGAAAAGAAAAAGAAAAAAGAAGTTAAGTTGGTTATGTCGGATCGCCTGCCATTTCCCTATCGGATGCCGGATCATAATGGAAAAGGAAAAAAAAAAGATTCCTTACACTATCAAAGCGGAGATACCAACATAATCACACCGATTCCAGGTTGCTGCCACTGGTTCCGAATGGCATGCAAGACAGTGGAAACTGCTACTGAAGCCCAAACAGATCAAGGCACAGGCAATGAATACAAAGAGATAGGCGTAATCAAATACAGTCAAGCTATCAGGGAACGGTTGTTCCCACCAAAAATGTAAACCAACGCCGATGAATCCAATGAAACCAAGAAGATGGCTCCATATATTGACTATAAATTAAAGGTGAAAACACACAAGTGAGTTTGATGGAAAAAGAAACGGTTTGCCCTGGTTTTTCTCTTTGTGAAATGGGAATCCAGTAAAAGAGAAATCAGATAGAATACGGACCGCTTTCATTATGTAAAAAGAAAAGGCTCTGGATACATTGAACGTAATTAGGTGTAGGTGGTCGATATCCATCGGTAATAAAGATATTATCCTGCATCCATGCTGGTAACTCGTTCCAATGGATGGTTTTTCGTGTATGGACTGTTTTAGCTATAAGGGTGGATCTATCGTCGTCTTCTCCATGCGTGGAGATATCTTCCCACGTTTCACTCAAGGTGGCAGTTCTGCTGCCTAGGCCATTATTATTGTTATGCTTCATGTTGCGATACTGAATCCCCATGCCAAATGCGAACAAATAATGATAAAATGAGAGAGACAAAGAAAGAGAGAAAGAAGGAAGGAAAGAAGCCAGTGGCGAAAATGAGGATGCTGTAAGATTGCAGGTGGCACTTTCAGACTTTCCCTGTTTTTTTTTTCTCTCTATCCTCTTATTTTTTTAGTCGACGCACAGGTTCACTCCCCAAAGGTTGGCGTTTGACTGGACGATGGGAACGCATCGTCTCTAGCACGTGACTGTCTGCGACTTGCCCATAAAGCTGTAGGGGAAAAAAAAGGACAGAGCGAGAGAGGGAAAAGGAGGGACTATACGCGCTTAAGATGCACTGTGAAACGGCCCAGAAAAAATGGTGTAATCCTATTGAAAAGGAACAATTGTGATTATTTATTGTTCTTATTACTTTCTTTTTTTTTTCTTTGGTTTCACACTGATTGGGAGCTTATTATACCCATTTCCCCACATACCGGTCGGACCCAAAGCATGTGAAGCTCTTGGTGCGCTCACTGAATTCCTTTTTAAAATTGAGAAGCCCACGGTGTACATACATATGTGTTGCGTCGTTATCACTATGTTGAATCTAAAGTGGAAATGCTTTCTCTTTTTTTCCCCTGCTTTGTTGTGAAATACCCTGCCTCTTGCTTGATCTTTCTTTTTGGGCAAAATACAAAAAAGATCGCCACTGTAACATTAGGGTGTCAACAGAGGGTTGCCATGTGCACCGGTAAATAGAAAAACTTATTTTTTCTTCATTCTTGTTAAGCGTTCTTCGAGGTAGTTTAACCTCTTGACCTGACTATACGTTATGGTTCCGTTACTTTGTTTTTTTTTTGTCTCTCTCGCGCTCTCTCTCTCTCTCTCTCTCTCTCTCGGTATGGTCTCATTCTTAAATTAGATGTATCCAATCATACAAAAAGAAAATTCAGGGTCATGATCATACATTTTATGCAATCCATTTGTGTTTCTTCAGCCGAAACAAAATTTAGATAGATCTTAAGGAGAGAGAAAGGCTAAACTCTTTCTTTTCTTTTTGTGGTTTGGTCATCTGGGCGTAAAGGTTATATTTATCAATGTATCTGCAGATGGAGTAATATATGCTGTTTACAGAAATACGGCATGAAAGACTCCGTCCTTGCCCGAAAAGTCACATAGCAGCCTGCCGCAATCAAAATTGGGAATATGCAAAGTAAAACAATGGTATGGTTACCCACAAATGAATGAATGCATATTTTCAATCATTGAATACATAACAAGAAGAACGATTCTGACTCCTTTTTTCTCTGTGAAATCAAAATCAAAGCAATTCTTTTTTGTCTGTTTTTTTAGGCAGCAAATCATAGGCTTAACTTTAAGCCGTCTTTGGCAGGTTTTCATGTCGTATTTTCCCTATTGGTCATTGTCCATGCTAAGCAAAAAGTAAAAAAGCCTGCTTTGCGGTGATGTAACTTTCTCTGGCCCAAAAAAAAAAGCATGACGAACAGAGAGTGAAAATCATGACAACCTTAACGTGTTCTTCTTCTTCCACTTCTCAATGGTTGCTGACATGATGAGTACAAAGCTTTCTCCGTTCAAATCATAGGAAGCATCCTTCAGGATTTGTAACATTGAAAGGGAAATCAGGGTGGCACTCGATCACATTTGATAACCCTTGTTGTTTTTTGTGTTACGGACCTCTTTCTTTTTTTCGTTTGCGCATTATTTCAATGTCGGTCTAAAAAAGTAGCTTGCCCTGATGGGCAGGACCAAATCAACGGATAGGGTGATGAGTCATTGACCAATTAGTGAATCGCTGACACAGTTAAGAGGAAATGGGGAATTATCAACAGGGCTTTGCTTTCAAACGCCGCTGTCAGACAAAGGATATCAAATTGACAGAGACAACTTGTTGTACACAGTGCTCGTAAGGTATGGAAAATGCTTCAAACCCTCCTTCTTTGCTACCTGCGTTGCTATCGTTACACCCGTCCTTGATCAAAGTTTATTATGACAAAACAAAACTTATTTGCGCACTTGGATTTGTCATTCTCTTTTGTTCAAGAAACTTGTAATAAACAAAGAAAAATAAAAAGGAAAAAATCTTAAAAAGGGCTGAAACAAAAGGGAAGAAATAGAGTTAACTCTTCTGCATCTTAGTAACTTCATCACCAAGTTAACTACGTAGCTATGAAACACTTCTCAGTTGACCATGACGACTCATTTAGAGTAAAGTACAAAAAAGGTCTTTCTGGAGTAAAAGAGAAAAAAAAATCGCCGTACCTTGATTAGGTAAGTTGGATCATCTAAAGAAATAGAGGGAGAGATGATGTTGCGGGATTATCAGGTGCGGGCGGGAATTAGAAAGAGAGAATTTTGAGAGCCTCTCTACGCCAAAAAAAGAAGAAAAACTGAAAGTGAGTTGGGTAATCGACCATTTTCGTGCTTTCCTTGTCCAGGCTGAAAACTAGATGATGCTTGATAGAGTTGCTTAAGATTGCGGCGTAAAAAAGAAAAAAAAACCACTAGATTGTGTGAGTTTGACGCTTACTTTACATGTCTGAATCATCCAGTTTGAGGGCAAAAGTATTATACTTCTTAAACATGTGAAGAAAAAAACTGACGTTTATCCAGCGAAAACTTACTTTTTTTTTTTTACTTCGTCCTCCATTCCCACAACATTTCAATTTCCACGTTTCCCGTATCCAAATGGAGAAACTGGGGAATCGCTACGTTTCGCGGAAGCCCCGATGGATTTTTGCTGGTTGTCGTGCCATCCGATCATGTGGGAAAAAAGAAAATGATAAAGTATACCAAGGAAGACATGACAATCAGCCGTTTTTTTCTTTTCTTTCCCTTCTCTTGCTGATCTTCCCTTTTCCCTTGGCCTTTTTTTTTTTTTTTTTTTTTTTTT
>MZZL01000037.1:137204-149112 GCA_002749535.1 Apophysomyces variabilis
TTTTTTTTTTTTTTTGCTTTGTCAGTCAAAAATAAGTAGGCGAGATAGAGAGATAGAGAATAATGTTTGAGAATGGAAATAAGTATACAGTGAAACAATAAAAAAGAAACCAAAAAAAACATACGCCAACCTAAATTTGGCATCGGGCAGCGCAATGGATTTGCCCGTGCGACATCCACCGAAACTAGTTTTACTTCTTTTCTGGCCCATCTTCAAAGGGAAAAAAGGAGACACTTCATTTATATTTTCATCTCCGTTCAGGGTAAGTCATTGATGAGTGATTTTCTTTTTTTATTTCTACGATGCCCTTGTATATAATTTTTTTTGGCTATCTTTAATAATAACTTAGCATGATCAGATCACGGTGAGAAATTATACATTAGATGATGCCAGATTAGCGGAAAAGTAACGAAAAAAAAATGGGCTTATTTTTCAAATGTCATTTGATGGGCGGTGTGTATGTGAGTGTGAGTTGAATGCCTAAAAAAGTCGGCCAGATTTGCTCAGATGGTCAAAGCGCAGTACGATTGCTGTCAGTCATAAAAATAAAAGACAGTATTCAACAGAAAGGGGCCTTAGTTTTATTCTTCTATTATCTTATTCCTAAGGGATCGATAGGTTGGGATGGTTTTTCGTTTGATTTAGAATGTAAAAGGGACATTTGAATGACGTCGAAGTAAAAAAAAAAAGTTGTTAAGTGACACTTTTACAGAAAAGCAAAACAATGGCTTACCTTTGCATCTTCCTTTTTTTTAACTAGTTCATATGATCCCTCCAGTTGCAAATGTCATTTTTTTCTCTTTTGGTCATGTGTAGTACGAAGTGGCTTTTTTTATAAGCATATATCGCTGTACACTTGTCCTCACTTCTCTCTTCTTTTTTATTGCAATAATTCGGGTGGAAAAAATTGGCTTTGCTGACGACTTTGCTCTTCCGGTTTTACCTTCTCCCTTCTCTTTTCTCTCCTCTCTTTTTTCTTTTCACCTCTTTTTCCATGCGATAAAAAAAATATTAAAATACCCAAAAAATAACACTCACAACTTGACGATTCGCTTTTTGGTCTTTTTTTTTTCCTCTTTACTCTCTACTCTCGCCATCTTTCCCTTCTTTTTTTTTCTTGAACTTACATTTCGCCATTCACCATGTCAACCTGCTCCGATAAACAGGTAACCAAAGAAACAACACACTATTTGTTGCTTAGCAACTGTTGAACTGAACTAACCTATTCTTTTTACTGGACCATATTAGCTGCGCATCTTCAGCCCTGTCATACTTTTTCATGACCATGAATTCGTAAAGGACGGTTCGGGAAATCTTGAACATATCCATATCCCTTACGGCGATCCGCACTACGTTCCTTCGATTGAAACGCATAAAAGAAGAATCCATGAGATGTTGGAACATAATGGTCGTTTTTGGGCGGACATTATGACTTCCTCCAAAGGTATGTTAAAAATACATTAAGTATAAAAAAAAAAGGGTCAATGACTTCCCCACGTGGATTACTCATCTATCACTATAGACCACCCTGCATCCCCGGTTCCGTCGCTTGTTTCATCACCCACACCACCCCTTCAACCGCGTGATCTACCATCATCACCTCGTAGAAGTAGTTCACCGCCGCCTCCCAGAGCAGCACGTCTGCGGTCCAAACCATCTGAGACTTCCGCTGGTCGGAATAACAATCATCTCAAAGCAAGGAAACGGCGGGGCAATCTCCCCAAGGCTGTCACGGCCATACTCCGCGAGTGGTTAGCGAAACATAAAAAACATCCCTATCCCACCGAAGAAGAAAAAATTGCTCTGGCAAGACAAACAAATTTGACATTGAATCAAATCAGTAACTGGTTTATCAATGCAAGAAGACGCATTCTACAACCTATGCTCGATGAAGAAGAAGAGGAGAACAGTCAGGTGCTTGACATTTTGCCTTACGATGGCCATTCTGGTAAATGACACATACACACATATATACAACATTTCGCCATCTTTCTTTGTATCTCCGCTCATCATCTCCCCTTTATTTTTTTTTTTCCCAAACAGATGATCATCGCCATTCTTCGATCAGAAAACGATCTTCGTCATCCTCTTCTTCCTCCGACTTGTTTTCTAGACATGTAAAAAAAATCAGCACACGACGAAGATAGAATGCTAGCTGGCTGGATTGTACTTCCTCTCTTTTCTTGTCACTGTCTCTCTCTCCTTTTATTTTTTTTTTTCCCTTTGTAATCTTTTTTTCTTTCATGTATTGTTTTATGCCTGGAGCATTCTCTTCACCTTTTTCCTTCTTACCTTTTTACCTCTTTTCCCCTTTGCTATCTTTTTTTTTCTTTCTATTTTGTATCATGTAACGAATCCGTATGTCTATTTCTTTTCTTTTCCCAGTTTTTTTACTTAAAAACCATAAAAAATTGGCATTTTCTTAATTCATGTCACTTGTCAAACAGGTGTGTACACTTGCCTAATTAGATGATAAGGTTCCGACTTGGCTGTGCAACTTTAAGAGACAGAGAAGAAGAGATAGGCAGAGATTTGCGGAGAAAAAGGATGGTTGAGTGTAGTTTAAAGCATATCCTTTTTTTCTATGGTTACCTAATAGAGACAAACCTGGAGACGATGAAAAAAAAAATAAGCCGTTTTTTTACTTTACTTCTTTCCCACAAACAAACGATCAAAAAGTCATTGACACGCGATAATCGATAAATAACGTTCTACAAAAGAGAACAATGAAAAAAAAATGAGGACATTTTTTCTTTCTTTTTCTTTTTCTTTTCTTTATTTTGTTTGGTATAAGTCATCGCATTAAAAAATTTAGGGTGGGTCTTGCACAGGCAAAAGGGGAAATGCACCTTTTTGGTTGGTTGGACATATGACCGTGACTGTGTGCCTTTTTTTGCTAGGGAAATTTGTGGGTTTTCCCTCTTGAGCTGGGCCCAACAGTCCCCTCGCTCATGCGCTAAGTTTGCTAATTATTTTTTTTTCTTTGCTCTCTGTCTCTCTCTCTCTTTTTTTTTTTACTTCTAATGAAACCCCATCGTCTTTTCGATAAACGTCAATGTCCTGAATGTCCACCTTGCTTTAACTGTCAATTACCAACAAATACCTGCCTTAATGGTGGAATTTGCGAACAAAGCGGGGTTTGCCAATGCCCTCAAGGATGGGGTAAAGAAAAAAGAAAGATGAAGAAAAGCAAACAAAGACAAAGGAACATGGGTGTCTTTTTTGGCTTTTCTTGTTGTCGTTCCCCGTAACTGACCCTAAAAGTTCTCTAGGGGATTTGGATTGTTCGCAACCACTCTGCGGCTCATTATATGCGTCCGACAGACCCCTTCGGCAGGGAGATACCTGTGCATGTGACGACGGGTAAAAGAAGAAAAATGTTCAAAATTTCGGAACACACTTTGCTGAAGGATCGCTTGTTTTTCTTTTTATTTTTTAGTTGGGGTGGTGTGAATTGCAATGTTTGTCAAAATGATTTTGCATGTCAGGCTGCAAAAGGTCCTAATGCTACTTGCATCAAAACAGCCATTGGTCTGAAATCGATGCATGCGTGGTGCGATACTACCAGTACATTTCCAATATATATATATAAATATATATATATTACCCAACAGACAGAACAAAAAGATTGAGATAACACCACTGTAGACATACCATGGATCGATAATACCCACGTTTCGTTGCAATGTGAATGGGAATCCCATCAATGTATGTTTCAGTTTTGGAAAGATTTTGAAGAACAGTTTTATTGTCAACTGAGCGAATGTACACAGACCAGTAAGTTTTCGCTTCTTTTTTTGTTCGTTGATGCTTTAAGCCATGCTAATACTATGTAATATAGCCTTTGAGGAGAACGGTGTCCATGGCTATTGTGCCAAAGCAAGCTGTGGTTGTATGAAAGGAGCATTCATGTGCGGGAAAGAAGTAGGTAGGTAGATATGGCAACAAGGCGCCAAAACCATCGATCCTGTTTCTGGAGGGAACCGAAAAAGGGGAATTCTTTTTTTCTGATGCAGAAAATGGTATATCCTAGATATGTCAGAGCTTGTAGCCAATGTGAAGGGTCCTTCCGAATGGAAGTGTAATGATGGCAAGGATTGCTGGTACAATGGTAGGTCAACCTTTGGACCGAAAATTGGAATTGGATGGAGATTGGATGAACTAACATAGTAGGGAAAAAGAGTATTCAACGCTTGTCAGTGTGTTTCCTGATAACATTGCCTTGGCTTGTGATGTTGGTGAATGTGCCAATGAGCAGGATTTTTTGGACGTCAAACCCATTGTACGTAAGCGGGCCGATGCTCTATATTTTTTTTTCTATCATTGCAAGATCGTATTAAAGGAAAGAAAAAACCATTTATCCTGCAGGAACGGCAATTTTCCCGGTATACCGAATCCGTCATCTTGGCAGCCATTTTTCTTGCCTGTATTATTCTGTATATTATCACGCGAGCATCGGTCAAACGTCAAAAGAAGATGTTTGGTACACGTATTGAGCTCTCAGAATGGGATGATGAGGATACAGAGAGTGTTTGGGAGGATGACAATCGAAAAGAGGTTTTTCTGACCTTTGATGACATATGTTATACCGTCGGTAAAAATGTTTTTACTTGCCCTGACCGTTTTTTTCCGTGATTATTGCTTATGTTTCATGACACAATAGGTGGAAAGACGGTGCTGAGCGGGGTTACTGGCTATGTTGAGCCAGGGCAATTATTGGCAGTAATGGGTCCATCGGGAGCTGGCAAATCGAGTCTCCTTGATATTCTTTCCCGGAAACATAAACGAGGCGTTACCAGCGGACGGACGATGATCAATGGCTCGGTACCTGATCGGCGGCAATTTAAGCGGATGACAGGTTTTGTTGATCAGGATGATACCTTGATGGGTACACTCACTGTGCGCGAGACATTGATGTACGCAGCCATGCTCCGATTGCCTCGAAAGATGCCTACGATTATGAAGCAGAAGAAAGTGGAAGAAGTGATGCAGGAACTGGGGATCAGTGCCATTGCTGACTCGGTCATTGGTGCACCTGGACAGAGAGGCATTAGTGGCGGTGAGAAGAGGCGCGTCAGCATCGGGAAGGAACTGGTTACGGATCCCAGTCTTTTGTTCTTGGATGAACCTACGAGCGGATTAGATGCCTATAATGCAAGTATGGTTATGGAATGTTTACAGCGTTTGACGAAACAAGGCAAAAGAACAGTCGTCGTCACCATTCATCAGGTACAAAGAACTTGGTTTTTTCCCTTTCTTAATGCTCTTTTTGAAAACAATTAACCATTGAACATTGACTCGGTTTACATAACAGCCCAGGTCAAACATTTTCAAAATGTTTGATTCACTTATGCTCCTTGCTGGAGGTCAACCGGTAAGTTACTCATTTGCTTCTTTGGATGATCTCGAAAAAGGAAAAGAAAGAAAGAAAGCGAAAGAGATACTCAATGATGAAATAAAAACCCAATCGCATACAAAGGTCTACTTTGGTCCAGCAAATACAACTTCCCAATATTTTCACGATATTGGCTTTCCCGTGCCAACAGATTACAATGTGGCAGATTATTTAAGTAAGCGTCTTTCTATTTTTTTTTCTTCTACTTCTCTCTTTTAGTTTCTTGAGTCTATGTTCAGAGGATCTTAATAACAATGCCTTTTCTGTTTTCAAGTTGATTTGACGATGAAGAAACCTGAGGAAATCAACCCGTGTACAGGTTCGGACGATCACGGTTCTCCTGACAATGAGCAGTCTTTGGAAGTTTCGGATAGTTCCGAAGACGCATCTACTCGTTTGATCTCGGATACATTACGCACGATGAGCAGCCATGAAGTGGTAGGCGAATTCGATCTTCTTTCGGATGCAAACCATGCACATCAGCTGTTTCAAGCCTATAAGACATCTGTCCTCTACCAAGAAGTCCAGGCACGTCTTCGGCAGATGACCACGGATCATCTCGCCTATTCTGTTCGGGTTGATTTACCGGGCAATCACTATGGTCCTCTGTCTATGCTTCAATTTTTCCATGAATTGGTAAGTTTGGCAAAATGACAAGGGAAACAAAGGGAAATTCAAATTTTTTTTGCCTTGTAGTCTTTGTTATCCTCGCGTACCTTTATCAATCTGTACCGTAACCCATTTCTATTTTTTGCCCATTTTGTATGCTCTCTTTTGTTGGGTGTGTTGCTGGGGAGTCTTTTTTGGCAGGTGGAAGTGGATCTTTCGGGTGTCCAGAACCGTCTGGGGGTATTATTTTTCATGTGTGCATTACTTGGCTTTGCATCGACCAGTGCTCTGGACATGTTTAGCAAGGAACGTGTCCTTTTCATGCGTGAACGCGAGAATGGGTATTACAGTCCTGTGAGCTACTTTGTCGCCAAGATTCTGTTTGATATCCTTCCTCTGCGTGTATTGCCTCCATTAGTCATGGGTTCGGTCAGCTATTACATGATTGGCCTTAATCCGGCGATCTCGGTCTTTGGAAAGTTCTTGCTGGTCTTGATTCTTTTTAATCTCTCGGCGGCTGGGCTCTGTTTGTGTTTTGCAACGGCGTTCAAGAGTGTCTCCGCAGCGAATCTTCTAGCGAATCTTGTTATTCTTTTTTCAATGCTCTTTGGTGGTTTCTTACTAAACAAAGGTAAGCCGTCTATTTCCTTTTTTTTTTTTTGGTGAGATAGGACACATTAAGAAAGTAACCCTTATGCAACCTAGACCATATCCCGGCATTTTTAAGGTAAAAAAAGATAAGGAAAAGAAAATGAGGTTTGGGGGGAAAGGAAAGAACGAAGGATTGCTTTTTTCTTTTCTTTTCTCTATTATTCTTTATACTGACATACATATACCATCGGTGATCTAGTTGGCTTAAGTACCTTAGTTTTTTTAACTATGGGTATGAGGCTTTGATAGTCAATGAGCTGAAGGATATCACTTTGCGGGACAAGTCTATTGCGGACATCCAAATCCCTGGTCCTATCATCTTGGCAAGGTTTGGGTTTAATGGACAAGCCTTCTGGCGTGATGTCGTACGGTTGTGTCTATTTGTTCTTATCACCCTCTCCATGTCATTTGTATTCCTTAAGTATTTAGTCAAGGAAAAGCGGTAATACAAAAAAGAAAGAAAAAACCTTGAAACATCGGGAGGGGGGACGATCCAAGTACCGAAAAAGAAACAAAAGAAGGTTGGCAAATCCCAACTGTGGCGTTGATGTCGGAGAACTATGGCTTAAATTTTTGGGGGGGGGAGGGGAAAGAGAGAGAGTGAGTGATGTGACAGAGAAAAGATAGAGTGCCTGAGGATCGACAAGGAGTTATTTTTAAAAATAGAACATATGAGCTTAAAAAGACAAGAACCCATCCAGGGTCATTTATGACTAAGAACTTCACCGGGAAAACTTGTCCCAAGATAAAGCAGGATTGACACAATGGTCTATCGGGACAAAATCAGGCACATGTTTCTTTGTTTCTTTTTAACTGGGAAAGAAGATGTTTTTTGTATGATGCTGAAGGGATGGGGAGGTAAACAGGTTTGACTTTAAAAGGAGAGATATATATAGATGGGGAGTCTAGCGAAATAAAGATTTTAACTTCGCGCCAATGGATGCTTTTTCGTTTAATTTTTCTGTGGTAGTTGTTGGTATTGCTGCTGCTGGTGCTGGTGCTGGTGCTGGTGGCTGTGTTTGTTCTTCGGTCTTCGGCTGAGCGGCTGGTGGTGCCGATGCTACTGCTGGCGATGATGCCACTGATGCCTTGTAAGAGGTAACATTGGAGGATGGCGCAGTTTGTTGTTGTTCCAAGAACTCTTGGGCTTGGGGTGCAAGGCTGGACATACGAATGGCTTCATGAATATAGGGTGCTCTTGCAGCCAGTAAAGCCTCATCATAAGTGAACTAAAAAAAGGTTAAGTCCCACTTTGAATTGGTCGTACAATCCACATCCGCCAAATAAAGCCAAAAAAAAAAGAAATAGATTCCTTACCCAACGTCGTTCACGCTTCTTCTTTTCAGGAAACTTTTTCACGACTTCCTGAATTTCTAATTCATAAATCCAATGATGTGCCTTGACTTTTCCTTTCTTAGTCCTTTCGGCAAATACACCAATATGCCGGGTAATATTGCCTTTGATGCCCGCTTCTTCCCATGTTTCTCGTAGTGCTGCCTGTTCCTGTGTCTCGTCTGTCTCCCAACCTCCCTTTGGCTAAAAATCATGCAAAAAGAAATCAGAACATCATGGATCATCCAGCCCCCAAGTTTTGCAATGTAATACATACGAGTACCCAAGTGTTGACGTTCTTGCGTGATGAAATCAATAAGAATCGTTTATTGACAGGATCGATAGGTAAACATCCGGCGACTTGACGGATATTATTGTCATCCACCACATCTTGACCATGACCATGTCTGGCCTTCTTTGTATATTCGATCTGATGCTCGGAAGATGTCGTTACACTCATGTCTGTGTCCTTTTTGTTTCTTTCTTTGAAATAAGAAGGAAAAAGGGAAAAGAAAAAAAAAGAAAAGAAGAAAAGGAAAGGACAAAATAATTCAAGCGAGGCGCATGTTTGCTTTATATATTCTTTTTTCGGATGATGAGTTTTCTTTTTATTTCCAGTCAGTATACTCCGCAAATGCCCCAGCGAAGGTTTGCGTTTGTGCTTTCCTCTTTTTGATATGGACGGAGTGATGACGATCGACTCTATCACACGTGTCATCACGCCCGTTATCTTGGCGAACCAAACAAGAGACATCACTTGTTTCTTACCGTCTCATTTAACCTCCGAAACTAGCAGCTTCCCAATTGCTGGCTTCTGATTGGTTAAGATTTTTGAAACTGTGTCTAGCCAGTCTTTGTTTCTGTGTCATAAAGGCAGTAGAAAGAAGGATTTTTTTTTTGCTACACGTCAACGCTAGAATCATTTTTCCCCCATTGACATTAACAGTGTAACCATGAACTATCTCAGCTAATCTAACAATAACACCATGTAACAAACTTGGCTTTTTCTTTTCTCTCTTTTCATAATATGAACTGCGCATCGGGTTTTTCAGAGAGTAAAAAGTTTTGGCTTATACCCTGACTGCGCCAACCTTATTATTCGCCAAAGAAAGAAAAAGGGTCTTGGCAACCAAAAGTATAGAAACGGGCAGGCATCCCTGAACATAAAGAAGAAAAGGTAAGACGGTAGCAAGCGTTGGTCCTGTCAGGTCACATGTTCCTGGTTCTTCTGAAAACGAGAAGAAATAGAAGCAAACAATGCAAAACGTAATGTTTTCAATCCGGACGCGAAAAATAGCAAAGCAAACAAGAAGAACACCGAAGCAAAAAAATTATGTAAAATATTTTTAGCACCAGAACTACGTTCTTCCTGTTGGTGGTTGTCTTTCTGTTATGACAAGTTGAATGGTTATACAGTATTTGTTTATCTAACGTAAACAATGCCGCAAGAAAGAATGCAGAAAGAAGTAACATTCTATTTATCACGGAAACAGCCATCGAAAAGTTTGGCCCTTTGGGACAAAAAGGATGGATCATTTTGCCATGTATAGATAGTGTTCAAGGGGAAAGTAAAACGGGCAGTTCCGCGTGTGGCGCGACGACAGGCAAATTACACAGTCTTGCTTCAACCTCTTTTCTCAGAGAAAGAGAGCGAGAGAGAGTGATTAGCTACTTAATCCAATTGAAGGTCCCTCACCGCCCATGACCATGCTTTGCAATCGATAGTTTGCCAGTCTTGTCCGGTCAGACATGGGTGTCCCTGAAGAGAATCATTTTGTCTGCAACTGAATAGTGAGAGGTATGGTTTGTCCCCTATGCGGGATGCTTAGGCCCTATCCTATTCTTCGAATGCAATCCAGTAGTTGCGCGTAGAGCTTTTCTCGGAAGTTGCGGAGCTTTATTGCATCACCCTTTCCGTTTAACTGGGATTCAGCTGTAATAGATATCTGCATGATTCTATCGTATGAGATCTCCAAATTTTACAACCAGCATGGGTCCGGGCACGGCTCAGCAACTAACAAGCCCTTATATGCGCTAGATGCTGTTAGAGGGTCGTCCTAATGAGAACTCTACATCAAACCATTGTTGTCGCTTCAGAAGGCTTGGCATGCAGTCGATTTTCTAAACAGGTATTAAAAATAACAGGGTCTAGAAACTGATCTCCTTCAGCGTGTCAGTAACAAAAGAGACCATGTGAGAGTGCGATTTCTGGACCGAGCTAGACTCCTCAATACGATAAAGGTACAGTAAAAAATCTAGCTTTTTATGCAAAAATGTGTCTTGCTGTAAAGAACAGCACGACAATTCTGTTTTGGGGGTCCTTTTCGTCGTTTAAAGCAGTGAACTGCAAGTTAGGGTAATACAACTGCAAGGTCATTTTCAATTCACAGACATTTCATCGGTTGAAATATAATTATATTTACCTGTTGCAACTGGCTGTGTATTTCCGTGGTTGCCTATGACAGTCAACCCGTGTTGATGATATATTTTTACTTACAGGCACTCCGTGTTTTCTTTGCATTTATGCTGTTGCCATGGTTGCTGTTGATTGGAGGTCCGCAGAGGCTTTTTTTGCCCCGCTCATTGCGCACTTTGGGCGGATGAACAACCTTAAAAAATCCCCACTAGCTTACTTTATCCCACTCTTTCCTTCTCACTAGAAAGGGAATCCATGTTATATCTAATTGCAGTATATCCATCCGGATATCTATATAATCTATGATTTATATGATGGTTTCTGTTTTATTTTGACTCTTCAGAAAAAAAAACCAAATCGAGAGAGACAAGGCTGCGTTCTCTTCCCTGTTTGGATAAGTTTGTCCTTTTCCGTCGTCAGCCAAACTTTCAACCCAATTTGTGGCTCTATTCTCCGCTATAGGGCCAATGAAAGCGACGCTATTTTGATGATCCAATGACCGGATTCTCCGCCGCTCAACGCCGTGATATGCTGCCAAAACATCATGTTGTTTATTACGTGGCAAATGCATCTGGATCCTGCAGCACGGTCTTTCCATTTTTAAACTGTAGTCATCAGTTTGAATAAAAGCATATCACTCTGAAACGTGGATGCAGTCTTTTCTGTGATCCAAAACAATGGGATTGGGAAGGGGTTATGAAAATGAAAACGAAATTCATGCAGAGCGAAGAAACAGATGCCTAATCCTATTGGCCAACTCTCTTTGTCGTCAATCATGACTTGATTGCATCATTACAGTGAGCGTAAAAAAAAAGAAAAAAACCGATCAAAAACAAAAAGCAAGTGCGGAAGGGGATTTCAGATTTCTACTTCTTGTTTTCCTTGCTTTTCTCTCTTCTGTTTTCCCATTCATGCTCACTCTTGTCATAGCCGCAGTACAGGTAAGATCTAAGCAATGAAGCATGCTTGTATCGGCTTATCCATGCAAAAAAAAATTTACCTATGTTTAATCTTAATCTAGTCCATCTTGCAAGTCGTGGTTGTAACGTCTTTTGGATATGTACTTGCAAAAGCAGGTTATTTCACACCAGACAAACAAAAAGTAAGCATAGGATGACCGACATTAACCGAGAAAGTGCTCACCTTGGGCAATAGTGGCTGTCAAAACTCAACATGATCTTCTTTACGCCTTGTTTGTTATTTTCTAATATTGCATCTGTCATTTCGGTTAAAAAGCTTATCGAATTCTGGCCAATTCCATTTTTCTTTGGCGTGCTTTGTATCCTGTCCTATGTGATAGCCCAGATCACTGTGAGACTGGCTCGATTAGATAAAAAATACTATCGATTCGTGGCAGCCTGTTCTGTATTGTGTAACGCAAATTCCTTACCCCTCGCTATACTCTCAAGTTTAGTCATGTCGGAGGCTGGCAAGATCTTGTATTGGAAGCCAGACGATACTCGCGACACAGTGTCAGCAAGGTAAAAAAAAAAAAAAAAAAAAGA
>MZZL01000037.1:152607-235421 GCA_002749535.1 Apophysomyces variabilis
AAAAAAAAAAAAAAATAGAAACATGACTATATTTTATCGCCTGTGGCTATTTAATTCAGATGTTTCTCTAAATGAGCAATTAATAACGCAGTGCTTTACTGACATTGTTATACAGTAAGTTCGAGCTGAAAAATCTGTGACAGCACCGATACTTTCCATTAGACCAATAAAAAATGGACAAAAGGTTCGTTCAAAATGTCTCTAAAACATAGTAGAAAAACAGATATTTTTTGTATATTTAGGTTTTATTAATCATTGAACAAAGACAAAATGAGGGAAGCAGACAGAAGGGGAAGAAATGATTTACATGACAAGGTGGCAAAGTCCTAGACATTCTTATTGAATAGTGATTTGGGTCGACGTCTTTTCTGCTTTGGGTACGATAATGGTCAGTAGTCCGTTTTCATGGCAGGCTGTGATAGCTTCATGATTGACTCTGCTCGGGAAAGTAAAAGCGCGAGAGAACGAACCACTTGGTCGTTCAGTAAGCCAACGTCTGACCAGGCGGCTCTTGTCCTTGTCCTTCTGTTTGTCTTTGTGTTTCTCTTTCTCTTTCTCTTTGCCTTCATCTTGCTCCGAGGTTTCCTTAGAGGACTTGTAACTAGGTTGAATCTCTCCTTGAAGGACCAAGGTGCTGTCGTTCTTCCATTCGACGTTGATGTCTTTCTTGTCCATACCAGGGAGTTCCATGTAAATTTCGTAGGCTGCGTTTGTCTCAATCACATCCGTACGCGGGTTCCCTGAGTTTGACCCGGTCAAAAAGAGTGAGCCTGTAGGTGTATCCGCTACGTTGAAAAGGCTGTTTATGTCGTTCAAAGCGTTGTATAATGCTCGTTGTGTTAATGCCATAATAAAGTTCGATACTGAAGATACCCCGTCGCCGCGTGCACGTTCCTTTTATACTTTTCATTCCTTGCGAGCTAACACGAGTCTCTAGAAATTTCTAGCTTGATCGAGAAACGTCAAGATTACGCGATGTTGGCGTAAACTACCCGTTATTTCGAGAAATGTCTAAATTATGCGAGTATGTTCTAATGCACGGATCATTCGAGAAACTACTCGCATCACTATTCAGACTCCGATACGCTTAACATGATCAATGTGAAACACAGTAGGTTTCGTCGCCCTTTGTTCCTCTCGAAAAGAATCTTTGGAATGACGCCTATCGAGTCGTTCAAGAGAATCGTCTATTAGACACGTCATTCCCCGTCTCCCAGATACTATGGCTACTAAATCAACGTACAATCCTTTAATGACAGTCTAAATCCGGAAACATCGAGAAACAACCGGCTGCCAAATGACCAGTCATGCAATGTAACTCTGGATAAGAGTTTCTACAGAAGACGCTTTGACTGTTCAGTGTTTGCAGTTGCGAAAAGCCCCATCATTGCTTTTTTTTTTCTCTCAGTCAATACGATATCAGAGAAAGTTCACCGACAGGAATCGTAACACACCATCACAGCAATCACTGTTTCAAGGCATATTATTCAGACACCTCCACGCCAAAAAGAAAAAAAAAACACAACCCAGGATCGGCATTGTCCACTTTGACTAGTGTATATACACAGGCATTGCTGCAAATCTCTCTAAAGTGTTTAAGGCTCAAATTCGATTTATGGCTCCATTTGTTCGAAGCCATCGCATGGGTATAGCTTTGATACGCTGTGTTCTCATCTAATGATATAAGCTGTCATTGTATGGATCTATGAAAATCTAGAGATGCTATTTTTGAATGCTGTCATCTTTTCGAGTGACAAGATACAGCAGTCAATTTTCTGCTATGGAAGTAATATTAGACTACAGTTTTTTCTTCATACAGAGGAAGTTTCTGTGAGCTTAATTATGACAGATACAACATACACTATATAAGTGCGAGGCAGTGAAGAAGCCAACTGTGGCGGTAAATATGTTGCATAATGAGGAAAAGCTTAGTAAATGCGGACATTATGGTTCTGGAAGTTAAATCTCTGTTGCCAAGGCGAAATATTCGACGCTTTGTAGAATACCAACATGTACCTGACAATATCAGTAATCTATTCAATCGGCTGGCGGAGCCATATTGCACCGATCCTGCAGAAGAGCGCAATGACAACAACCAACAAGGTCCGAATGAAAGCTGAAATACTTCTGTTGCTGGGAATGCAATAAGTTGTCCTCTTGAAACAATGACTTGTATGGGTTGATTTCTCCATCTTGTTTTATCCGCTCCACAAACTTAACTAGTTTGCTTCTGCCTCATATTTGTTGCTATTGCTTCATAGATAAGAAATTCTACTCAGACCTCCCTTTTGTGGCAGATGTATTACGTCAGATACAATTTTTCTCATTCTCATTTCTTTCCTGGACCAAACATAGTATATATATTACGATAGATGGTGTTCACTAGCATCTAAAAATAAATCGGGAAGTATTGTGAAGTTATTTATTTATTGGAGACATATACACAAAAATCAGCATTGGATGTAACAATACTATAGGAGGGTGGATATTCCAGTGTACCAAACGTTTACTGAACAGTAATCTGTGTTGTTGTCTTTTCCGTTTTCGGGACAATAATTGTCAGCAGCCCGTCTTTATGGCTAGCAGTGATTGCATCCTGATTAACCTTGTTTGGGAAAACGAAAGATCTGGAAAATGACCCGGTCGTTCGTTCAATAAGCCAGCGTCGAACAGGCTTCTTCTCTTCTGACACATCTGATGTGGAATCTGCACTGGATCCAATCTTGCTTTGCACGACCAACGTATTGTCGTCTTTCCATTCAACATTAATATCCTTCTTGTCTACACCAGGGAGCTCAGCATGGATCTCATAAGCAACGTTTGTCTCGATTATATCGGTTGTGGGATGTCTTGGTCTTGTAGCTTTTCGGCAGACAGAGATAGAGGGGGAGTCAAGGATGTTGAAAATAGTGTTGATGTCGTTGAAAGTGTCGTATAACATTGCTGAGCAGAAGAGTTTTTTTTGTGTTATAGATGGAATTAATAATAGCTTTTGGCTGGAAACGGCACCGGCACGACGTCAAGGCTTTTATACCTGTTGCTTACAAACTCTATGATCACTCGTCATCTGGAAGCTTCTATGAAAAGTTTGTCATAATGACCGGGACAATGCTATCTGACACATCGAATTTTCAGGAACCTGCTGGTAAATTCATGTCTGTGTTTAAAAATACAGTTGGTGCTTTCCTGCAGACCTGCCATAAAAACATGCTACATGACAATCGACTACTAATACATAACGATTCTTATCATTGATCTCTAAGATGTTTATACATCAGCTAGCATAAAATATACCACCATCCCCTTTTTGGCCGCGTTGATTGCCTCTGCTGCCGCAAGATTCGCAATTACTGACGGGGGTAATCACTAGGATAACATACATCTTCTGAGCATGCGGACTCAGAAATTATTGCCCGGAGGCGATGATTACTCAGCGGATGATTGGAACTATTGTTAATCTACCAAAAGATGAACCCTTCTTCGTGCTGGCGTCATTGCGGCCAAGCCGTTATCAATCTACATGATTATAGTTGCCATCAGCAATAACACAATTAAGAAGACGAGAAATGCATAGAGGAATTATTGAAAATATTTATAGATTGTACAGGTATTTGATTCATCGTTCAATAGCCACAGGACGTTATACTTCTTTCGATTCTCAAGAAACAACACGGAATGCAAACAAAGAATATGCCGTTTATAGCTCATTGGGCGACTGGCATTTATCATAGCTTGTAGAGGCACATGCCGGGTAGAAATATGCTACCAAGTGAACAGAGAGTAAAGGTTCATGGCATGGTAAATATATAATCTTTACATGTCATAAATCAGCTAGTAATGACAACAATTGGCGAAAGCAATTATTGTTTTCTACATATCAACGATTAAAGATTGCAGCTTGTGTTTGGCTTGGATAAACCCATGTTTGAGTTGTTCCATATATGATAAGGGAATAAGGATAATGCGTATATATTATGCTGTTGAATGCGTTATGTGTTCTGCTCCATAATTTCATAGAACTAAATGCCTATGCCAGGGCTCAGTTCTGGTTCCCTTCGCTGCTTCAGGGCTTCCCAGTAAGCACGCAAACGACCTCCGAATGAATGCATGAGCAGAACGCGACGACTGGGTGGTGGTACAATGCGTTGGATACGGTGCTCGCCAATAAACCCTTGTGTGTTAAAGGAGTATAGAAACACACCCTCTACGTGCCGCACGGGTCGCGTCGTTTGAAGACCCAATAGACGACCCCATATCAAGGACGGACGGCACGTTCCTTCCAAACGCCACCGGATCTCCAGATGTCGGACGATGCCTTTGTTGCCGTGCGCATCTTTCAAAGACGAATTAGAATGTTTCATCCACATTTGATAATTTCCGTCTTCTTCATCAACATCCTTTCGATCGGGCAATACGCGCATCCGGACGATTTCAAACAGAATATCATCAAAATAAAGCCCTAGGCTCCAGCGAAGCATCTGTGCAATGCCAAGGTAAGCTGTCCTACCATGCACAGATAGACGCGTATAATGTGGATCCGATAGAATGATATTACTGGCATAAATGCTATGTTCTGCCAATCCGTGGCTGAAAAACCGGGGTAGGTCGTCCTGCAAAACGGCAATAGCTGGCGGCATTTTCTTTTCCTTTTAGTTTTTGTTGAAACCATATCTTTCCATCCTCTTCCTCACTCTTTTCTACCACTCACCATACCCAACACGCAGTTCATATTCGTCTGGACGGAGATCTTTTTCAGAAATCGGCCCTTTAGAGTGCAATGTCCCGGCAAATGCCGTTTGCAGGGGTGGTTTGTCACCTCGACAAAGCATTAGTGGTCTTCGCAGTGTGCTACGATGCATGAGGCTATGACAATTGCTCAAACTGCGAAAAGATCTCATTGCCAAGCCTGAAAATCGTGATTGCATTGCGAAAACGAGATAATCAGGGTAACGAGCACTCTTGCATAATGAATAGCAGTGGCTTTGGTATATCACGTGTGAAATCCAATCAATTTAATGAAGAATGGCTCGTTTCCCTTCGGCATGCAACAAGGGCCCAAGGAAAACACCGAGTATACGATCACACCTGCGCATAAGTATGCAGGCTTATCTAAAGAAACTAGACCGATGGTAGCCAGCTCTTGCATAACGGCTTTGGATATTCCATAATTCATCTCTTTCTATGACTATTATGGCATTATACATTTTCTGAAAAGGCCTACTCTTGAATAGGGCTTATGAACCATTAAGTGAAATGAGCTGCGTCTTATCATCTGCACTAAATAAAAGTATTTGGTAAAAAGTGGTTTGTCGCTCCGATTGAGCGCATATTTAACGAGGAATTGACTTAATGCTAGTGCCATAAACTCCCAAGAAGGCTGTATATCGCATTTGTAAACACTGGTACATTCTTTTTTTGCTGCACTTGACCCTCTTAATCTGGATCTTCGAATGACATAGTCCCTGAAACCATTCGGCCCATTTCCAACTTATTGTGTCCATACTTTCGCATATAAACCGGGTAGCCATTTATGATCATCATCATCCCCTCCAACAGCGTATGGATTTAGCGAATAAAACAGTAATAACGCTGTATTTGTTCGATTTCGTCTACCAATGTGCGTACATACGTTTATGGCGTGTACTTTTCTATATTCTGAGAATGTTTTGGATTGTTACTCTTTGTTCGTTTCGTGAAATTGTAATCAGCAAACAGTGATATCTTCCAGTTCGTAATTTATTACGAGCGCATGTGCGCCATTGTACTGAGGCGATGACGAAACTTTTCTATATCGATTTTTTACGGTGACATGTTATGGTACAGATGGGTTTAGGTTGCAATCGTTACAGGTGTTTGCTCAAGCGTGCCAAATGGTAGTTAATGGTATTCTGGCTTTTGTTTTTGGAAACCTAAAATAGGATTGTTAGTGTTATACTTGATAAACCAGGGTCCAGTAGTCACTTACAGGTTTGGCCATGCAATCCGACAAAGCTTTGGCTGCCGTGACACATCGCTTGTCATCGACACCAGCTGTGGCCCAACACTCAAATAAGGAGCCCATTTCTACAATGCAAGGGCTTGCTTCAAGAATCTTCTTTGGCCTGACCTTCAGCTGCTTCAACTTCATCGTTTGTCGTGAAGGAACGGAATGCAAGGACCTCACGTAAACAAGCGCTTTTGGGACGGTTTGTGACTTGCTTTGATTGGATCCAACTTTGTGCAACGTGAACAAACCCTACCCATTGTCAGTCTGACATTGATGCTAAGTGTTTCGCAAAACCATAGAAACATATCATATACTGAGAACATATTATTTATTGAAAGTATTTACAACATAGCATCTAGCGTGCCACTGTATGTCCTCAACTGGACCTACTGAGCTTGAGCTTAAAATTTCAAGAACAAGTGACAACTCAGAATCATAATCACACGAGATCTGTGCAGAGATTTCCTTATAGAGGTTGCAGATGCTGTATCTATAGAAAGAATGAAAAAGAAACTTTCAGGATATGGACAAGCGCATGTGCGACATTGTTTGTCTCAGCACCAAACAAAAGCAACCGGTCTCCAAACAAGGTCCTGCTCCCTCTTCTCTTCTCTTCTCTTCCTTTACCCATGAAAGCATACTTTGTTCTACTTTTGTTCTTGTTTGTTACACATATTCGAGCAGAAGAGTATGGCAATGCTATTAGAGAATGGTGTAGCGGTAAGCAAAGAAGGAGTATACCTAGCCAATAACCTCCCATTCATCTTGTTCCTCTTCTTTATAGGTCTTTCTGTATCATATCCCGATGCAACTTCTATAATTGCATCCGGGGATACCACAAACGTTACAGTCAGTAAGTTATAGCATAAGATAATCAACAGTTGTAACCTGTTCTGCGTATTTCTTCGGCCAAAAATAGCGAGAACCCCTAACGAACATAAAAAGACAATTACTGGTCTGGATGTAAGACTGGAGCAAACAGTGATTACGGAACATGTCTTGGGTAAACTAACGTAAGGCGCTCAGCTATATTCTGTCCGTCAAAACGGAAAAGTACAGTATGTTCGCAATATATGGAGGGGATCCTATCCGATATCTACGAAAGCCACCGTCACTGACACCGTCCCAGAAACTGCCAAGCCGGGAATTTATTTTTACCGGTAAGCACAGAAGAATTGCAGTAACTTTGTTTCTCATATCGAGGTCATCCCTTTCAGTGTATGGGTCACAAATAAGATTGGTGACATGCATGGTCCGGACTGTCTGGAAACGTCGCACACATTCAAACTTATCTCAGGTACCCACACAAACGCAGAAGGCTTAATGTATTACACCGAGAGATTGGACGACATCGATTTGTATCACCCAGATCACTTCAAAGGTTGCTTCGGTCTTGACGTTGAATATCCTGCCGAAGGATCCGTTCACAAGCAGGGCAATCATGTCCATATCAAACTAGAGCGTGATGAGGCTTCTCAAACAGAGTCTTTACTCGAAGTTGATCTGTATAAATCTGTACCTAACCACACTCCAGAATATGTCGGAACAGTCTGGAGGGGAAACGAAGTGATCATCGATACATTCAGTTTGCAAGATCATTTACAAGTACCATTAGAGAAATTGGACCCTTCCGCTTTTTATTATTATACGTAAGTACTTCAGTTATCAACCGACGTTTTATGCTGTGATAATGACTATGCATAGTTTCCGAGTTACTTCGAAGAAGATGCAGGATGATACGTGCATGTTCCGTTCTTCAAATTTTAAAATTGAAACTTAGTTACCCATAAAGATTTAATTCAAATGTAATATTTGTTGAATGTTACTATACGCTACCGTAAACAAATGTTGCGTCCGTGAGAGGAGCAATTGGACGCCAAAATTAAACTGCATACGCCTTAATAAGGTAAAGAAATCAGTACAGAAAACATAATTTACTCGCATCAACCTGGCCTTTCTATGGACGCAAGATCCAAGCGAGCAGCGTAAGCGTACATTGCTATCAGTAGAAAAATAATTTGAAAGAAACGAGAATGGTTGTGTAAGAGTCCGTAAAATGTGTGCTTCTATGCATCTATGCGCTTGTTCAGAGTCATATATATATTCTACAATATCAAATAAAAGCAAACCACTAATTTTGTAATCTAACATTTATATTACATGTTTCCTGGAAAAAGATTGATTTTCCATGCCTCCAAGTCAGCAATTTCTTCGCTTGAGAAATGCTTCTGTCTTGCAAAACTTATCAATATATTTACAGTCTTTTCTTCCAGCAGAGGATGCCTTGCATCGCGGGTACGTGCACCGTTATCGCCTCCGGGCTGGATCATATCTTCCAATGCTACTCGACGAGCCTCGTCCCAGCCTTTTCGGCCATTAGAACGACAAAGGCATTCGATATAGGAGTTGTAATTGTTTCCATTCAGCGGAATTTCCATTTGCTTTAACATTTTCCAAATCATACGAGCTCTGTAGTGGAATCCGTTAAAGCCGCAGCTATCAAACACGATCGAAATAGTAGCGGAATCAATCGCTGTTTCAGGAGAAGGATTCAAGAGTAAAGTATCCCATATCCTTAGGACAGTGTCGCCATCTCCCACGCGATTATAAGCATCCATCAAAGCATTGTAAACAGCAATGTCCGGATCAAAGTAGATATCCATCTTGATATGATTATGGATCTGTTCCAGAACATAGCTATCTTTATGCTTTCCACAAGCATTGAGAATAGTGGTGTATGTATGGGCGTCGGGTAATATATGCAATTGACGCATGTCGTTAAATAAAGTAAGTGCGGCTAACATAGGTGAAGAAGTGTTATCACTAGCTCCGTTTCCACTGACTGTGTACCCTTCTTCGAGCTGTGGTCTGTATAGGTCATAATCAGGATCCGCAAGCGCATTGATAATGGTGGTATAGAATCTTGTATCTAATTTAATTGAGGGATTAGAAGTTTGATGAGATTGGTGATGGTTCCGCAGAGTGTAATAGATATCCATGGCATCCTCAAGACGGTGATCGTTGATGTAGGCTAACGTAAGGCTGGTATACGTGAATATATCAGCTTTTTCAGAATAGCGAAAGACAGTGTCGTACAGATGCTGTGCCCGGGCAGAAAATCCGTTTTTCGCCAACCCATTTAACAATGCATTATACGCTTTCGTGTCTAGTTCTATCCCTTTAGCAGTGTGTTGCTCAATCAAATAGACAGCATCCACAATTGCTTTTGCGTCTGCCTTTGCTGATGATGCAATATTCGCCAGACTGTTCAAGATACGCCCGGTGGGTTGGATCTTTCTGGCCACCATGTCGCGAAACAATGACAGGGCGCCACTTAAGTTTCCAGATTTTGCCTCAGCATCCAGTAACGTGCCATATGTAACCTGATCTGGGCGCAACTTCCTTTTTTCCATATCCTGAAACATTCGCAGGGCCATGGCGTGGTTGTTAAACTTGAGACAACTGTCGATCAATATGTTGAACGTAGTAATGTCTGGTCGTACATATCCATATTTCGTAGGCAAAGAGTGATATAGATCAAGTACGCTATTTAAGTCCTTTGCTACATAGGCTTTAAATACTAACATTGCATTGACTGTTGCTATATCCACTTTGCAGCTTTCAATTTGTCGACAAATATCTTCACCAAAATCCACCAAGTTTTCTTTCGTACACATTTTAAGGAGTGTGGAAAAGGTGAATGCATCCGCGGTTATACAATCATCTGTCATTTCTCGGTAAAGATTGCACGCTTCGTCAACCTTGCCGTTGTAAGAAAGCTGGTGGATTAAGGTATTGTATGTCCCAACATCCCGTTCAACGCCTTTCCGCTTCATTTCTTCAAATAATATCAGGGATCTATCCAAATCATTTGCTCTTTTAAAGCATCCAATCAATGTGTTGTAGGTGTAAACGTTTGGATCAAGTCCCTTCTCTTGCATGCTTTTTAGGACACGGTAGGCATTCTCCGGTTGCTTTTGTACTCCATAGGCATACATAAGAACATGGTACTCGTAGTGCTCAAGAGTCATCCCAAGTCGCGTTTCCATAAAACGAAGTACACGAGTGATAAACTCAACGTCACTTTGCTTCGTGCCATTACGCGCCATTAACAATAGCTTTCGTAGCACGCTCCGTGTTAACGTGTTGCTTGCGACATCCCCAGTTTGCATGACAGATTCCAGGTGGCATCGTGCTTGCTTAAGATCTCTTCGGTGTATGGCCTGTTTGAGTTTTTCGATTGTGTTCTTTCCCTTAGTAGGAAGGTTGTGTGTCAAACATGCGTCATTAAGAAAGCGTTTACTGCTGACAGGGCACAGGAAAATATTGGAAACGGGTTGCTGCTGTAGTGTCCGGTTCAGCACAGTGTATTTATTGGCCGTTCGCCAGGATGCGGTTGCCAGTTTTAAGGAACGTGCGCATGACCTGGGTAACATTCGTTTAGATCCGGGTAACGAAGTGGAAAAGTGCAAAAAGAATGCCCGTTGACTTCACCGTCACACTGACCAGCGGCATTTTGCAGTTAGCGGAGAACGAGTACTCCATTAACGATATGTGGCCGAGTGCACCGATAAACGTAGATGTTAGTATGGGTCCTGACTGCAAAAAGCCGAGAAAAGATACTAGTACTGCATAATACACACAGAAAAAGGAAGGGCATTGGAAGCTATTAAACCGAGCTCATCAGCGGTGCCTAACTCGAATTGAATATAACGGATGATTCTCTTACTTGGCTTCAGATCCTTAGCCTATCTTATAATGTTCAATTGCAAGGTATCAGAATCTATTGTGGGTTACCAAATGTAAATGCCGCGGAGATCCTTGCTCAAAACCGGATGCTGTGCCACATCCGGGTTGCTTAGAGGACGAAACTCTATTTCTTTTCCGCGTTTCTCTAACGATGACAAAAGGCAATCTGCGTCCTCATGAGATTGGACAACTGTTTATGTGTGGTTTCCATGGTCTAGAACCCAGCAACGAAATCATAGACCTCATTAAAAACCATAACCTTGGCTCTGTCATTCTGTTCTCACGCAACATTGACTCCTCTGAACAAGTCCAGAAACTTACACACAAACTACAAAAGATAGCCTATGACGCTGGTCATACTCACCCCTTGCTTATAAGCACAGATCAAGAAAATGGCTTAGTGAGACGTCTAGGAACAAGTGGCACCTATTTCCCAGGAAATATGGGGCTCGGTGCGATAAATTCATGGAGTGCCGCAAGAGATGTTGCCTCCGCCACTGCGGAAGAGCTGTTAGCACTCGGGATCAATTGGAATCTAGCTCCGGTCTTGGATACGAATAATAACCCGCTTAACCCTGTCATCGGTGTAAGGTCCTTTGGGGAAGACCCTGAACTGGTAGCGAAGCTAGGTGTGGCGCAGATTGGAGGATATCAGCACAGTGGTGTCGCTACAAGCGTCAAACACTTTCCGGGACATGGCGATACTGCAGTAGATTCTCATTTGGACGTACCTATAATAGATAAAACGGTGGAAGAACTTGAAAGAACGGAACTTGTACCTTTCCGCCGTGCTTTTCAAGCCAAAGGACATAGCTATCCTGCGTCAGTAATGACTGCGCATATATCGTTGCCGCGTATTATTCGAGAAAAGGGTCTTGTGTCGAGCTTGTCCCCCGAAGTTGTTACGAATATACTTCGAAAACAGCTTCGCTATGATGGGGTTATTGTCACAGACTGTCTCGAAATGGATGCAGTTTCTGAAACTGTTGGAGTTCCTCGAGGATCCGTACTAGCATTGCAAGCAGGCAACGACGTGGTCTTGATTTCTCACACGTACGAGCGTCAAAAAGCCGCATTTTCCAAAGTTTACGAAGCTTTAGAGGGTGCACAACTGGATGTTGATGCCCTAAAATTATCCTTAGACAGAGTACGCAAATTAAAGGAACTGTTGCTTTCATGGGATAGTGTCTTGGTGCCTGGGGACCTCTCGCGAGTAGGTTCAAAGGAGCATCAAAAACTTAGTAGGCAACTGTACGACAGGATTCCAACCGTGGTACGAAACCGTGTGAATACGATCCCTATACAATTTTCCAACTTGAAAGAGATCCTGTTTTTGGGAGCCCATGTTCCTCTTACAAGAGCAATCGATTCAGAGAAAGAACCTTTCAATTCTTTCTATCAAGCACTACTAAAGCGTCATTCAAATACACGTTACATTGTCTACGATGAAAATACGCCGGATTTGACGGAGGATATCCGCAAAGCTGATTGCGTTATTATTGGCACAGCGAATGCAAATTTCCATCCTTTCCAAGTCAACATGGTTCATACCGTGCAGAAAAACGCAAAGCAATTTATTGCTGTGGCAGTGATGAATCCTTACGACCTGATGGCATTTCCGACAGTAGACACCTATATCGTAACTTATGAATACACACCCCCTGCACATGAAGCAGTTGTACGAGTTATTTTTGGTGATGTAAAAACTCACAGTGCTTTGCCGGTGACGATACCCAACGTTGAGAAACGTCTGCTTCCTAGGTGGACAGCAGAAGATTATTGTTCTCAAGATTTAGAAGGCGTTTTCGAATTATGGCAAGATACTCTAGGGAAAGATTGGCCTCTGACGAAGGAGAGTTTTAACCTTGTTTTGACCAACACTGTAAGACCTAGACACTGGATAGTACGCAATGAGCATAGAAAGATCGTTGGTTTTATTGCCACGCAGATTCTTCCTCGATCTGTGGGCGCTGGTCAACTTGTCCTGCTGATGGTTTCTCCGGCATACGAAAATCAAGGAATAGGTTCATGCCTCCATAATTCCGCTCTAGAACATTGGGCTATGGAAGGAATCCATTCTTTAAAAATTGGCTCTAACTATCCGCGATTCTTCCCCGGTATCCCTGACAGCTGCAAACGAGCTCTAGAGTTTTTCAAAGAACGCGGATGGTGTGTTGATGACAACGTTGTATGGGATTTGATCCGTGATTTACGGAGCTACAAGACCCCTGAAGCTATATCTACTCGCATGGCTAAAGAGAAGATCTGGTTTGGAAGAGTGTTACCGGCCCAATTATGGGAAGTATTTGCCCTCCAACAACGCAACTTTCCCCGCTGGTTGGCACGATACCAAACTGTTGCAGAGCAGGGTGATTTACAAGATATTATTGTTGCTCGCGATGGAGGAGAGAACGGACGCGTTGTCGCTAGCTTAACCATTCATACAACGAACATTTCGAATGACAAACGATCTGATTTAATCTGGACTGATCAATCACTTTATGGGGTCAAAAGCGGTGCTATTTCCTATGTTGGCGTGGCAGAGGAAGAACGTGGACGCGGCATTGGCATTGGCATAGTAGCGTATGCCAACGAGATACTGAAGAAACGTGGGGTGGAGAAAGTCTATATAGATTTTGTTAGAATCCCTGACTTTTACAAGCGTCTTGGCTACGATTTCTGGCGTGATTATCACTTGACTGCATATAAATAGAAATTAAATGCTAAGCTCATAAGATAACATAATTAAAGGGTATTAAAATGATCGCCAGAGACCAAAGAGGTACATTTCAGCCATCACTCTTTCCAAATAGATACATTATTACTGCGAAGAAGGATAAAGAGAAAGCCAATGGATACCTCTTAGAAGTAAGAACGAAGGTAAACCCGGTCAATATCGTTTTAATTTACCATCATTACTCCAGAAAACCTGAGAAACGGTCTGGACCGGATAGAGTGCATTGCTTGATATTTTTACATTGGGTCCTTGGACAGTAATGATATGGTTTTACATTGTTGCATACTTTGTGCGGTGGTCCGTTAGGCAAACACCGTCCTGGAAAATCGGATATTTCCAAAACGGGGAGAGAGCCTTGTCCCGGTTGAGTCGCTTAATGACTGAATCTTCAGATGCGTTTGCCAAAGACATTGATGCTTATCTGGAGGCCAGTGGCGGCAAAAAGAAAAAGAAACATTGGATCTATGACCATACAACAAGGTGTTATGTCGATCATGATAATAAGCTGGTGATGTACTGGTCCGAAGATCAATGGATTCCTGGCGATTACGAAACCATGTACCCAAAACAACGTTACTTTTACAATGAACAGACCGACCTTTGGTATGACACAGTGACCGGCGAGTATTCTAAATTTGACGAAGCAACAAAAGTATATATTCCTGTCACCCTGATCCATGAAAGCGATGACGATGAGAATGAGGAACCTGAAAGTGATGCCACATTACGCTTGGTGGTTGTCGAATCAAAGGTGCTCACGCCAACGCATGTTGTTCTTGTAGATGCGAATGGTCTTACTATTGGGCGCGATCGGCACTGGGACAGACGGTTACGCTTACCAGAGATGGCTGTGAGCAAATTTCACTGTCAGATCTACTTTGATAACGACTGGTCTGTCATCGACATGGGCTCCCAGAACGGCACGTTTGTAAACGATCAACGACTATCAGATACCAAGAATGCTAGCGTACCGCATGTGTTGCATCATTCGGATCGACTACAAATCGGGTCCACTGTTCTGGAAGTACATATCCATGACTTTCTGCCATGCGTCCAATGCCAAACGAACAATAATGTCATTGATACCAAGAACGAAAAGAAATCGAAGACTCCAACAACTGCATCGTACCCTATCCGAAATAAAGAAGAGCTGGAACAAATGCGACGGTTGGAATTGAACCGACAAAAGCGGCAGTTTTCGAACGACGGCGAGAAGCAGCAAGAATACGTTGATCGTGCCAGCTTACGACGTAAATTAAAACCTGAAGTATCTCGATATCAAGTCGCGAGACCTCCACCTCCACTTTCCTCTTCTTATTCTGCTCTTGCATTACCGTCGTCACCTTTTCCTCAACCTTCAACAGCATCGATGGCAGGGACTGAAACGACAGCAGTGGTTAATGCCCCACCTGTTGATGTAAACACACCTGTTCAAGGTATCGGTAACCAGATGTTGAGAAAAATGGGTTGGCAAGAAGGGCAAAGTTTGGGTAAATCAGGTTCGGACGGTATACTAGAACCCATTCGGCCCGCGACGCAAACCGAACGAGCTGGATTAGGTTCACGGCCACGGATAGCCACGGCCATGGAAAGCCCCAAATCTCGAAGTTGGCGGACAGCAAGAGAACGATACGACAGATTTTCATAATACAATCCCGCATCCTAATTTCCTATGCATTTCCATTAAAAGCACAATAAACTTTCCTGGGCAATATCATGCTCACTGTACAGAACATTCAGCATTCCATTTCTATGTTTTCTGCTTCATAAACAAAGGCGAACATTTCTCAGTACTTGTGTAATAAAGATAGGTATGGGTAGTTATATTGGTGAATGACAAGGTAAAGTTTCAAAAATCCTAGGAATTATGGATTATCCAATACAATCTTTCCTGCCATATCAGGATTGATCGGCAAGTTTGATGTTTCGTGATCATGCCGACATTCCCATAGGTTTAGTTGATACAGTGTAACAACGACAAGCAAATGTAGCAATAAAGAGTAGATAATAACGAAATAGCGAGACCATCGATGAGAAAAAAGCATTCGTGTGATATTGTACGAGAGTTTGTCTGCAGGATTCATCGCATTATAACGACGCGTTTCTTCCTGTAAGCTTGTTAATCACCAGATAACTTGGCTTTCTAAATCAGTACCTTTCGATGAAACTGCATAAACGGGTTCATATTCTCTTCATACAGCTTTCCATATTTATCTGTTGGGTCTTCGCTGGCCTTTCGAACATGACGGTATGGGGATGCTGAAGATTCCTCACCGTTGGTCATATTTACAGTGGTGGATCGGTTCTGATAGTGTCATAATCAGCATTAACCAAATGCAAATAACAGAAAAAGGTCACTCACCACTAAACCGCGTGTCTGCTCTTCTTTCCATACATGAACGAATTTTAATCGTTCGTATAATTTAAGATTGTCCGCCTTTAAGCCTTCAAGTTCGCCCTGCATATTCTGCAAAGTCGATTCGAGTTCTCGAGTACGCTCCTCTAACTCCGAATTACGTTGCCGGAATCGATCTCTTTGGCTGATTACGATAGGCAAAATGCTCTTATTGTCTTTGTTGCTTGTTGACGATGAGGCGTCATAGCTAACTCGTGGTGAGTTCATATCTGGTGAACGTGGAGTCTGAGAGCCAGGAGCAGCAGTAAAACCTGTGGGTGACGGCGTACGAGCCAGAACGTCTGTGATAGAATGCTCTGCATCCGCTTTTTGTCCTAAACGTAACAAATCTTCCTCCAACTTTTGAATCAACGCAGTTTGTTCCTCAGCCTTGACTTTTAATTGTTCGCATGCTGTTGTCTTCAGTTCCAGATCATGCTGCAAATCTGCAAGTGATATTTTGATTTGCGTATATTTATTCTCCAACTTTTTGTTCTTCTCCATTAGTCTGACTTCCAGACTATCGCGAAGCTTTTGATCCTCATTAAGCAAATCTTTCGCGTCAAACTTTTCTTCTTCATCATCCTCTCCGGTTGAAAACTCGACATACTGAAAAGTTTCACATAGAGTTATATAAGATTGAGCGGTCCGACCAGAAAACTAACCTTCATGATCTCTAATTCTCGTTTAATTTCGTCGTAATCTTCGAATCCTTTCAGTTTCTTTTTCAGTCTTTCTGTCTCTTCCGTCTAATAGCAAAGTAAATACAAATTCTAAGCACGCACCTTATACTTACAAGTACTTTGGTTTCATCTGTAAGTTCTTTGATCTTTTTGGATAACCTCGTCTCCGTCTTTTGATAAAGATCTTTGTAAGTCTCGATGTCTTTAATTAGTTTTGAGATTTCTGCGTCATGTAGTGCATCGGATGATTCCACGTTTCTGAAATATATAAGATACGGCATCAGTTACCTCACAATCAGAGGTAATATGGGAACTACGTACGCTTCTTCAGCACCCGACTGATGTTGAAGAGTTTGGATTTCTTCTTGGAGATCAACCTAGGATTCTCAAACATTTAGTATGCTGTTCCGTTGGCGAACTTTAACGTACATTCTTTCTCTCCAGTTCCACAATTCTAGCATTGGCTCTTTCGAGATCCATACTAACAATATCCAATTCAGCTAGTTTTCCTACAACTTCTCCATCTAGAAACAATGATTAAGACCCTGTTATGGCGAGAACAACTAGGTATTACCATATTTCTGATTGTGGCTAATTAGTTGGGCTTGGGTGTCTTCATGTGTATGTCGTAACTGAGTGAGTTGATCGAGTGCTTGATTAAGCTGACGCTGCAGATCGTGTTCCCTGGATTAAAGAAATTTAAATATGCTGGGTTCGAAACCAAAATCGTCTACCTTTCTTTGTACGATCTGATCTTATCGTTGTACTGCATTTTCATTTCTTGTTCTCTCTGGGCAGTTTCTTGCGACTTCTTTTCGTCTACCTACTTATAGGTATGAAAATCTATCCGTTCAATTGTGTTGTTATGTACCGCATGTTCGAGCTTTATTATCTTTTGTTGCAATTCTTTGTTTGCGTTTTCGAATTGTTTAAGCCGCGCAATTTCCTGACGAGATTCTTCGAGTTCTGCTCGTAGCTTTTCATTATCTTCCACCGTAGAATCCTGATCTAGTATCTTTATACTCTGATCCTATATATGTGTCAAGATTAATAGATATCCAATAAAGAAGCAAAACATACAAGTGCTGCCTCGAAAAGTGGTGCAGGATCTGGAGCATCAGCCAGGATCTTATAGACAGTGAGGAATGCATTCTCAGAAAACTTCGTTCGACGCGTAATATTATCAATTTCCGATTGATATCCTATTGTTGTTCCTGGTTAGTATCGCTATGAAGTCATAGGCACAAACTCGCCTTTCAGCAGCACTTTAAAGTGTTGCAATTTTTCCTCATCAGGTATTTTCTTGAATTCTATAGAGAAACTTCATTCGTTGTGGACAAACGAATAAGGGCAACCTCGAGAAAGTTGGAGGCAACCATTTTCCTCGTACCTCTTGTCTGTTCTGCTAGCTTTTTGCGGGAGATGAGTCCATCCTTTTGGTTCTCCACTATGGTCAGACCTTGCTGGTCCAATTCTTTCTGAAGGTTGGGGAGATTCGCACTTTTCCAGAATTGAATGGCAGAAGAAAAGCTATTGCTGTCTTCTGCAGTTGTCGCCATGTTATCAGAAGAAGGTCGACGGGAGTCGAAGGTCGCACGTCACAGGGTCCTCATAAAGGACCGGGCTTTGAGAAGTTGTCTTCATGCGGACAGGACAGCTAAAGTGCCGTGACTCCGCATTCTTCGTTTCCCGGACATTATCATTGAAAGCTCGAATCGAACCATGCAACAGAATTGATTCTGTCCTTTCACCGATTGCGCTTCTTTTCCCGCTGTTCACAGAATCATTGTACAATCCGCGGTTATTATCCCTAAAATCGCTAGAATCGTTAGAATCTCTGCATCCAGGCAACGAGCATAGTAACTATCCTGTTTAAAAGTGACGGAAACTGTACTTGTCTATTTAAGATGTAGAAAAATAGAGCAAAACTCAACGGATAAGCTTCCATTGATCGGTGTGTTTCAGCTGTTTAGATGGTATGGAAAATCGTTTTGTGATCGTCTAGCCCATTTGTTTGTATCGTTTTTACTTGTACGCTGCTTGATATAGCTTTTAAAAGGTATAAACTATAATGCAGATCAGCTCGCTTACTCTTCTTCCTTGCGAGTGCTCAAAAACCTAATAATAAAACTGCTTATTCTGTCTCTAAATGCGAGCTTTTCTTCGTCTCCTTCTTTCATAGAATCCTATAGTTACGCTGCAGTTGTTTGTAACTCTCTTTGCATGTTCAGTCCATTTTGTGCAGTCCTCCAACGTTCATATCAAATTCATATTCATAGTAACCTTGATAGGAATGCAGAACTTCAGTGTACGGCTACGGTGAGCACTTAGTATCAAGAATTCTGGCTCGCTCTTCCCTGGAAATGTACTAGAACTTCTCGGATAAATTGAGTTTTTACTTTATCACCTCTATTTGTCCCTGCTGCAATTAACCGTTGTAGCTCTGCAAAGTTTTGCGTTTTTTGTGCTGAAACATCTTGTGACAATGTAGCTTTCAATAACAATATCACCTCAAGAAAGTTGTAACGTTGCTTATTGATAATCGTAGACTATCCAGTATCAGTACTTTAGACATGTTAGCCAAAAACAATAGAACATCAAATCAATTATAACTCGTAGAGCCTGATAAGGAAAAGATAACCCACCTGTCCCATGTCTGAATAGAAGACATGGTTTCCCCAACATCGATAATCTGCAAGATTAAATGGGATTGGAATAATAGTTCTCAGGACAGGATCTTTATGCATCTAAGATTGGCTTCAGAGCCATCATTTCTCTTATAGTCGGGAAAAGCATCGTAAAGAATGAGAGGATTCGACAAAATATCATTTATACGACACCATTTCAAATATTCGCTGGCATAGCTGTGCTTTTTGGAAAGCTACTCACCTTACAAAGATGAAACTGTTTTCAAGCTTAGTACTTGCTTTTGTTTCATACGCTGGTCTTGCTTCTGCAAAAGAAAATCTTGCTTTATTCCATTTCGTGTCATACCCGCAGATAGAAAAAGTGCAGCTTGCTGTGAACACGTCTTTGAATGATCCTCAGTTATTCGACATCGATTTGTGGTATAGCGGCGATATCCTGTTCCAGATGAAAAAGGAATCATCTTTCGGTACTCTTGATATCGAGAATCTTGATGACTTAGACCGTGTCAACGTTGTCCTCTGCTTTGAGGACGATCAGAAGAGCTTGCAGATCAAGTTCCAGTTCAGAAGTCGAAATGTGACATTTACTGGGCCAAGCGTGGTGTCTGACAAGCCATCGTCCTTCTCAGCCTTCGCAGATTTTAGGAAGGTGCAGAACTAAGAGACTTGTATGCTATATGGCAAAGGTATGCGTGCATCTGCAAAAAGTACTTTAATGACCGAATTTACCATGTTAGTCGCCTGTTACAGAAGTTACATTAAGCATTAAAAGATAAATTTCTACAGTTTGATGACGATCATTTCCAGTAATACTTGAAGTGAAAAACCTACTAGTTGATTCCCAACTCTCCGGCAACTTGATCACATTATGGCTTGCGCAGAGCACTAAGAGATATATTGGACTTACCAAACACGTCTGTAATTAACAAAACGTATTGAACATGGAGCGCAAAGCGGTTTTTCCTTGTACAATACGTTGTGTGTGTGTGTGTGTGTATCTAACAATTTCCTGTACATCTACCGGCAAAGTTTAATAAAGGAAGAACCACAACTTTTCAACATGCGCTCCAAAACAACGATGCTATGGAAATTGCTGCATAACAATCAGCATTCATTCGGTGCCGACTTTTGATAAGGATCAACCTGAAGCAAAATATCTCAACATCAAGAGCAAACACGGGAGCCACTACGTGCCGTAATTTTATATTAGTACCAATCTCGATATTCTGACAATCTTGGTTACAATTCCAGATGGTTGATCTGCCACAAATAAAAAAAACTTGTGCCAGCCGTATAAGTTAACTGTTTGGGACGGTGAACAAACTGTTCCAAAATATTTTGGCGTCCGTGGCCAACAACAATCGATACGCAAAGGGCAAATTAGGCATTCACATAAAAAGCTCTATAGCATCTAATGGGACAAAAACAGATCAATTGCTGGAATTGTTAAGGATCGCGACTAGCTGCTGCAGTATCACGTCAAAAATTCCTTGTATGGATAGATGTAGGCATGATGCATTCTGGTTTAAATTCTTTGCACAAAAAGAATTCTAAGGCTTACTTCAAACACTTGTGCACTATTTCTATTGAAGCATCTACTCTTTCTATGGAGAGCACTAAAGAAAAGATGGCTGAAGTGCCAGATTGTATCCGAGTGATGGATGGAATCAACTGCTAAAGTGCGGTGTGATATGATGTAGCGTAACCAAAACGATATTGTTCTGGCGGCTACAGAGTTCCAGAACAACGTTAACTAGCTAAGCTGCTGTCCTGAATAACATGCTTGATGATGATGATGCTGCTGCCGCTGGCATCCAAGACGGAGCGTATATTTGACAAATCTGACTCTTGGTGGAGTAGAATTCAGTGCGAATATACTTTCACCTAACTCCGTACTCTTTCATGTTAGAAAGATAACGACAAGAAAAGCATTTAGTTTAATTATCAGTTAAAGATTGAGCGTGAAGGGAGAGGGGTTGTGGGTGGAATTTATGTAATTTGTGTGTTAAGATGCGTCTTTTCTACGTAGTGCACGCTCTGTGCATGTTTAAGACAGGGCTGGATTGCAATCAATCTGTCGATTTGTAACTTATGTTTTAACTTTACAAACAGAAAGCCATAGAATAAAAAAAAACTGTATTTTGTTCTGCTTAGTGTTATCAATGATTACCTATTGTGAATGGCTGTTCCTACACGGAAGGGGTATGGAATAGCGTGCATTGTCAATATTGCACGCGGCTCGCACATTGAAAAGCGACTTTCTTACCCCGCTCCACTCTTTGCTTCTCATCACCTCTTCCCCTTTCGCTGATAACCCTTTTTTTTAAGAAACCCCCCGAGTCCAACAGCACTAGCTTTTTTCATCTTCTTTCTGCCTTTCCTACACTTTAATTGATTAACATCGAAAACAATGGCCCACGTAAGATTGACAGTTACCTCAGCTTTTGACGATGAGAGATCTCTTATACAACGTTCTCCCCCTTTTTTATCTTGCAACCCTAGAGACTTGGCGGACGCAGAAAGAATGTCAAAAAAGGATTCCAATTCACGCTCATGGTAGTTGGTACAGTAACACCCCAGTGGATAAAGTCCGCATAAGTTATACTGACCTTTGATTTATATTTCAGGTGCCTCTGGTACTGGTCGTACAACATTCGTAAATACCCTTTGCAATTCCAACGTTCTCGCAAAAAAAGTATGCGATAATCCTGAAGAAGCACACAACGAAGAGGGTATCACCATCAAACCAATGTCAGTTGGTACGTAATTCATCTGCTAGTAGTCATTGGCTTATGCATTTTATTTTAATTCATTTTTGTTTTGTATTAGAACTCGACGAAGACGGTGTTCGGTATGATTTTTGATTTCAATAGCGGTGTAGAAGGCATAGTGAAAGGGGGCAGGGAACCAATTCCACGGGATCAAGGGGTGGATACGGGGACGCAGTGAAAGCTAGGGGAATGTTGTTTTTGGGACATTTTGGCTCTCTCCTTACCTAGTTCATCTATAGCATTTCCCTGACTATTGTCGATACTCCCGGCTTCGGTGATAACATCGATAATGAAAGATGGTATGATCAATTCTTCCATTTTTCTCCAAAGCAGATTCCAACCATCTAATTAATCGTTCAGTTTCCAAGAGATCGTCGGCTATTTGGAAAGACAATATGATGATATTCTTGCAGAGGAATCAAGAATTAAACGAAATCCAAGGTTCCGTGATAACCGTGTTCATGCTCTTCTATACTTCATTTCCCCAACAGGTCACGCGTTAGTATCTCAGTCAAGCAAGACGAGTGTAAACGTATGCTAACTGGAGTACGTTCTAGTCTGCGTGAGATCGACATTGAGCTGATGCGCCGATTGAGTCCTCGTGTCAATGTCATCCCTGTCGTCGGTCGCGCTGATTCGCTCACACCTCAAGAGCTTAAAGACTTTAAACGAAGAGTAAGTCGATCTATATGTTTCGATTATTGCAAACGCTCATAGCTCCATCACAGATCATGGAAGATATCGAACATTACAATATTCCTATCTACAATTTCCCCTACGATGTTGAGGAAGATGATGAAGATACCATTGAGGAAAACAGTGAATTAAGAGTAAGTTTTCTTTGTCGCGATTCAATGCCGATGACTCACAAGCAGTATGATAGGCTCTCTTACCATTCGCCATCATAGGCAGTGATGAAGAAATTGTTGTTAATGGTCGTACTGTTCGAGGGCGCCAGTATCCCTGGGGTGCTGTGGAAGGTATAAAGAATTAGAAATGGGCCATTATAAAGGCTGACTTTTTGTTAGTGGACAATCCCCAGCATTCGGACTTTGGCCGATTGAGGTCTGCGTTGTTAAGGTAACTATGATCCCTAGTTGCAAACTTCTGCTTTCTAACTTCATATTCTGATGTTATCCAGCTCTCATTTACAGGATCTGAAGGAAATAACACATGACTTCTTGTACGAAAATTACCGTACGGAGAAGCTTAGTCGCACGGTGAATGGTGGTGATGCGGAGTAAGGTCTTTATGGACGTCGTCAGCAGAATTTTTGACCCTCCTTTTTCTCTTCATTGGTAGGGACGCATCATTGAACGCTGAAGATATGGCCAGTCAAAGTGTTCGATTGAAAGAGGAACAACTGAGAAAAGAAGAGGAGAAGGTAGGAATCAAAACGATATGTTTTTTAGTTGCATTCTATTTACCTCGTTACTTTACCATAGCTTCGTGAAATTGAACTGAAAGTCCAGCGCGAAATTCAAGAGAAGAGAGCAGAACTTTTGAGCAAAGAAGAAGCACTTCGTAACTTGGAAGCCAGATTAGCCCAGTCTCAACTCTCGGAAGCTTAATATCTTACCGTCTTTCCCCCAACTAACTGGCAAAAAGCCAAAACGCAAAAATTACCTAGCTTTTTTCGTGTTTAGAATGCCTTTACACTTTTTTTTTCTAACTTTCAATAAATCACGTATATTTTATACGCAGTGATTTGTAAGCCAAAAGGGGCAGCTGCAAATACGACGTGCGGATATCTCTTGAAATGCTTCCGGTCGGGGAACAAGTTGCTTGACAAATATGGAAGCTTGTTCTTAGGTCTCCGACACTAAAAGAAAAAAAAACGTCAAGGGCACTTTGTACCTTTTCTATTTATTATTGTTATTTCTACAGCATCGAACATAATGGCCAGCTCAGAATTTAGCAACCCTTTGCGTAAATACAAGCTTGTTTTCCTTGGCGAACAAAGCGGTGTGTGTCTTTTACAATCCAATGTACTAGAGATGATGGCTCATGAACTGCCGTTTTGAATTGCATTCTTCTTTGCAGTTGGCAAGACATCGCTTATTACACGATTTATGTATGACACTTTTGACAACACCTATCAGGTTGGTGCTTTTTTTTTCTCAGCTTTTCTTTGCTATCTGCTGGACTTGCACGCGAAAGAATCTCATTTATGCAAAATAATGACAGGCAACAATTGGTATCGATTTCCTCTCAAAAACCATGTACTTGGAGGATAGAACAGTACGTCTTCAGCTATGGGATACCGCAGGTCAGGTAAGAAAAAAAGTCCATAACAAGAGATTGTCAATCTATGTCGCCCCTGTTGCTTACGCCTGCATGCATGACAGGAGCGATTCCGTAGCCTGATTCCGAGTTACATTCGGGATTCTTCAGTAGCAGTTGTGGTTTACGATATTACTCGTAAGGCTAAAACAAGAGCATTTCCGTGTTTCGCAAATGGATTGATATTTTATACGATATTTTCAATCAGAGCGTAAATCATTTACAAACACAAGTAAATGGTTTGATGATGTCCGTGCTGAACGGGGCAACGAAGTCATCATCGTACTGGTGGGAAACAAGACAGATCTAAATGAAAAAAGGTGATAACCAACAGCAATCCAGACGAACACATATTGAGAATCTGCTTTCCGATTTAGAGAGGTATCCTATGAGGAAGGTGAACGCAAAGCAAAAGAGCATAATGTTATGTTTATCGAAACCAGTGCCAAAGCTGGCCATAACGTAAGATGGCACCATCCGCACTGTATATAAATACTTACTTATAAACAAAAACATAAACGCAGGTCAAACTATTGTTCAAACGTATTGCTCAAGCTCTCCCCGGTATCGACGACGATATGAACGAGAATAGTAAAGAACAAAGTAAGTGCAACTCTTCGTTGTAAGCCATTAACGTAGAACCTGTGCATAGTGCAAAAGGTTGATCTCCAAACAAGCGATGGTGCCAATGCCAGTGGATGTGCTTGCTAAGTGCGATCATACTGTACGAGCTGCCGTTAATATATACCTTGATGATATCTATTTAATACAAAGAAATTAATTATCAGCTGCTACCCTATTTTGCCGTAGAAAGTTTGATGTATCTTTTTCGAATGAATATGTGCAGTTCGTCTTGACAATCGGCATATTTCAATTGGATGCCGTTTACTAAGGCCGATTTGTCAGACTCGATATGCCAAACATGGGGTTTCAATCACGGTAGATGCGGGTAAGACTGAAGCATGCAGATATCAGACAATTCCTTTTTGGTTTTATATATTGCCATCGCTCATTTTTGCGCCATGTGCATTCAAAGTAAACACACATACAGTTGCTTCCCGTAGTGAAGCCTGAATGCTCGCTAGAGTAATGTCCATTGATGGAACGGTTTTTCAATAATAGGCTGTATATCTAAAGCTTTCCGATGTGCAAAATGTATGATTAACTGACATTAACCTGATCCTTCAGATTCTCGTCTGATCTTCTATTTCTTCCACGGCTAAGCTGTTTATTTAACAAGTCACCACTACTCGTATTTACTATTTCGTAGATTCAGAAATGTTGGGTTGCCCGTATGACTGACCTACTTTTTAGACGAGTACTTTTTAAATAACACAAATGACTCGGCAAAGAATCAATCTAGAAACGGGATGCTCAACATGCGTTTCGTTACCAGAGTTTTATCAGATAGGCGGTATGGAAGAAAGCGTAAATACTTAAGCAAAGTTTATCTTGATTGTTAAATTAAGACTGGACTGATGTTGTATGTTACACCGCTGTATTTCAATCATGAGGACGTGATAGAAAGAGATGGACAAAAGAAAAGAGAGAGAACGAATGCCCATCCCTTGGGATTTCACAGGCTGGGTTTGAATATAAAAACACAACCAATCAGTGCGTGCAACCCCACATGACCGGAAGTTATAAAATGCTTGACCACCAGCGTCTTTTTTCCCCACGCTCCTCTTTACTCGAACCCATTGAGTTCCTTATTTTCTTTACACTTTATCAATGCCTGTAGAAACTACTATAATGAAATCTGCATTATCACACGATCCAACCGGTGGTGAGACTTTCAAATATCAAGATAAGCTCCCCAAATTACCCATTCCCGATCTTCAAGACACAGCTCAAAGATATTTGGCCGCTCTGAAGCCATTGCAGGCAAGGGTTCATTAATCCATTGAAGCCAAATCAAATCGAAATAGCATGTCCTTATCTTTCTTCTTCTTTGATTTAGTCTGAAAAAGAACACGAAGCCACAAAGGCAGCTGTCCGGGAATTTTTGGTTAAAGAAGGCCCCGAACTTCAACATAAACTCCAAAGCTATGCTAATGATAAATCATCCTACATCGAAGAATTTTGGTATGTCGCGTCTCTTCCTATTTCTTTTTTTTAATTTCATGGCTACCCTAATACCCTGTGTTCTCCTTCTTCTCTTTTTCCTTGTTCCTTCTCCTTGTGTCTATTAGGTATGACTCCTATTTGCAGTACACCGATCCAGTGGTCTTGAACCTCAACCCTTTCTTCGTCCTGGAAGATGACCCAACCCCTTTGCGGAATGATCAAGTGATTCGTGCATCATCCTTAATCTACTCAACCCTGACCTTTATTCATGCACTACGAAATAAGACGCTGGAACCCGATGTATTCCGTGGGACACCTCTCTGCATGTCACAATTCAGTCGCTTATTTGCAACTGCACGAGTGCCAACAGAGGAAGGGTGCTACATTATGCCAGCCGAGGATGCCCGACATATCGTTGTCATGGCCCATTCGCAGTGCTACCATTTTGAGGTTTTCAATGAAAATGGAGATGTTGTTCTGACCGAGAAGGAAATTGCTGCGAATTTGCGTGCCATTGTCAGAGATGCTGCCAAAATTCCGGTATCAGACATTGCTAAAAAGGCAGTGGGTGTGCTAACCACCGAAAACCGAAGAAACTGGGCTCGTCTCAGAGGAGAACTTCAAAGTGATTCGGTCAATCGGGAAGCGCTCAAGGTGGTGGATTCTGCTTTGTTTGTTGTCTGTTTGGACCATGTTGAACCGGCCACGATTGATGATTTGAGCACCAACATGCTCTGTGGAACTTACAAATTGGATCAGGGCCTGCAGGTCGGGACATGTACAAACCGTTGGTACGACAAACTACAGGTATAATAATTAAGGTTTTTTTTGGCTTACAGTTTAGACTTAATGGTTTGTTTCTTTTTAAAAAATTAGATCATCGTTTGCAAAAATGGGAGTGCAGGCATTAATTTTGAGCATACTGGTAAAACGTTGATCCACAGCCACGCTGTTGCCGTGCGACCTAACCTTTTTTTTTATATAATCTTTCAATTTAGGCGTGGATGGTCACACGGTACTAAGATACGTATCTGATATTTATACCGATACCATTCTCCGCTTTGCCAAAACCATCAATAGTCAAACCAAGTCCATCTTCCATTCCTACAAAACAAATGAAGGCATCGATTCAAGAAGAGGAAGCGCCGGTAGCACCTCTTTGGATAGCAACCCAAGAAGAATCGAGTGGAATATGACTGAAAACTTGGCCATGGGAATACGCTTTGCCGAAACACGATTAAGCGATCTTATCCAGCAAAATGAGGTCAAGGTGCTTGAGTTTACTAAGTATGGAAAGTATTTTATCACCCAGATGGGTATGTCTCCAGATGCGTTTGTGCAGGTCAGTTGTTGGTTTTCCCTATCGACACGTCGCATAGACCTGAGGAGCTAAAAAAATTTGGTCCATGAACAGATGGCTTTCCAAGCAGCTTATTTCGGATTATATGGCAAGAGTGAATGTACTTATGAACCAGGTAAGATAAACAGGAATGATGGGAGGGGACAACAAAGTTCCAGGATTAAACATGTAAAAAATAGCGATGACAAAAACCTTTTTGCACGGTCGAACCGAATCGATTCGTAGCGTAACCGAAGAATCGGTCAAGTTTGTCAAGACTTATTATGCTAATAATACATCTTCCCACGAGAAGTTGGAAGCTCTTCGTGCGGCCCTCAAAAATCATACCCGTCTTACCCGGGATTGTGCAAAAGGTTTTGGTCAAGATCGTCATCTCTATGCTCTAGAATGTTTATGGGATCGATTGCACAAGGATACAACGAAGCGTCCTGCCATATTTGCAGATGATGGATGGAGACTGTTGAATCATACGGTCATCAGCACGTCCAACTGTGGTAACCCGGCACTTCGTCTGTTTGGTTTCGGTCCCGTGGTGTCTGATGGCTTCGGTATTGGTTACATCATCAAAGAAGATGGTATAGCAGTAAGTATCATTCCTCTCTCTCTCTTTCTCTTTGTGTAGTACTGTAAAACACCGTGGGAAAATCGTTATCTAATCTCTTGCGCCTTATTTTTTTTTTTAGTTTGTGGCTTCGTCAAAACATCGTCAAACAGAACGATTATTGGCTACGTTGAAGAAATATTTGATGGATGTCCAGTTAATGATGTTGAAGGAGAAATATCCAGGTGGATTATCGCAACGACAACGCTTATTAGCTATGGATGAAGAAGCGAGAGAGTACTTCAATGGCTATAGCTACTTCGATAATGGAGACAGAGATAGTTTCACTGGGGGTGAAGGATCGGATAAGGATTCAAGCTATTCTTTAGAAGGATCTCCCACGAGAACAGGAACCCGGAAAGTCGGGAAACGATTGATGTTGCGCGAGACGGACGAATAGAGGGACGCCCCACACTTTACACTATAGACATAAAAAAGGAAAAAGGGAAAAAAAGGAAAAGAAAATGTGGAGAAATCTATCCGCTTCTCTCAACACCAATCAAAAATAAAACAGGTTAAGGTCATCGAACTCTGCATATTCCTTTTTCCATGGTTGGACAGGATTCGCAACTTTGGGCCTTCTAGAAACCTATGATCTATCTCTCCTCTCTTCACAATGGAAATAGAAAAGAAAAACAACCTTATCTCGATCATCGGATATCTAACACTACCCCACAAAAGAATTCTTTGATCGTAGTGTAACCTGAGATGGGGTGAACTAAACATATAATCTCTTATTGAGACGCCATTTCATCATACTGTGCTCTCAAACATAGCTGTCCGCCGCACCATCAACTAGCTCAACCTTGTCCCAAGTCTTCAGGACAATGTTGTTGCTTGTTTAACACCATCTTTGCTAAAAGAAGACAAAAAACCAAGTGGAAAATAACGTATTGTATATTCCTTTGAAAACTTAGCAGAGCTTTTGTGCGTAACAAAGATTGCAAGTTTTGACATAAACATTTGGAAAAGCCTAAATTTCCAATAATATGTCTGAAAACACATACGGAGAAGTAAGACAAGCTAACATTTAAGTCCTACAAACATACTGCTTTACATACACCTCAAAGCTTTATTACAATCTGTTTTTACCTTTTCTAGCAATGTGAGATTTGCTTACATCAAATGGTCAGCGCTATTTGCGATAAATGACGGTGTTGGAGATTGTTCGGGAGACAATAGCCAGAATGGAACCAAATACATCGCCCATCGACAGACAGCTAAAAGATTTGCTCTTGATGCCCAACCAATGATAGTAGCCAAGACCTGTGAATTCTTGTACAAGGCATCCGTGAGAAAAAAGGAAAAGGTCCCATTATCGCAATGCTTCGGATCCTTGATGTAACCCGGTACTTTTTAGATAACTGCCTTTGACAAAGCGGGTTTCTCCCTTCCTTTCCTGATGGTTTTTACGGGCTATTGTTTAAGCCGTCTACCATTCATGCAACTGTATTTCTCCCTCGACAAACGTAAAATGTTTTCGGCAATAACATTATCCTTTTATTCGCCGTCTTGCTTATTTTAACAAGCAGTAGATGTCATTGATCAATCGCGTCCAAACATAGTCCGATCGACACAAACAAGCATAAAGAGATATGTCCGTGTACATAAGGTTACTTGAGTGATGAAGATGAAATTCTGCTCTTTGCAGAAGCCCCGCCCCTGGGTTCGAGTTACGTTGCCACTTTGGTACGCCTACTGCAAGTATTTGTCTAAGAATGCAATGCTTACATGAATCGCACCCAGCAATCTTTCTTGGATTTTCATGAGTGTCAAGTTGCCTTTGGACGCGATGATAGCGGGTATGCGGGGTATACAAATGGTAAGAAACTCGGTTATTGTTACTCAAAAAACGATCTCGATCAAAAGGCGGGAGAGTCTTTAGTCATGACGGGAACTGAGTTTGATTCTTAAAGCATTAACCCTGAAATTTTTAAATGTTTCTTTATGCTGCAGAAAAAGTTAATTTGAGTATTTTCATGCATGTTGGCAACAACGTGCAAAAAAAGACTACACTATATGCTCAATAAACATATACATCTTAACGCAAAGACGAAGTCGGATTGTTTGGAAACCATGGCGATATTTGACAAAACTGATGATCAACACTTGGAAAGGATCGCCATGACAAATTTTCCCTCGGACTTTTTTTCCGCCCAGCCGATGATATTGGCCTTGTGCAAAATTGGTTTTGATTGGCTTCTCTCTATTCATTTCAGCTCCCTGGTCTCAAGCTATTTTGTTTCTTTTTTTTCTCTTTGGTCTTTTCCTATTGCATCTCGTCGAACAGCAATAGCATTCGTGTCCTAACTACTAAGCACCATGAGTAATGACATTCCGTCCAGCAATTACGCTCAAGTATTCTTAGTAAGTTGTCCGCTTCACTCATCTTACCATGGCGATCCTGCAACATCAACTTCTTTGTCTGTTAACTGGTGAAATTAGACTAAACGACCAAAAGTTGGCCTCGATATCCTTCAAAATAATCTAAAACAGTCGAAAATACTGGATGAAGAATTCGCCCAATATTTTCGGGAGAGGTATGTCATGCAGCGGTTTTAATTCCAAGGATGAAAGGCTGAAAGTCCGTTCCTTAACCTATTCCTAATCCCGTTGCCCAGAGCTCAGATAGAAGATCAATATGCAAAAAGTCTTGTTAAGGCATCGAAAAAATTATATGTTATGGACAGAAGCAGATTGGGGTAAATAAGGTGAAGAGACGAAAAGATGAATCCATTGTTCACTCGTGTAACCTCCCTTTTCGCGTGTGCCTGCACAGTCAATTTGCTCCGATTTGGGACCTCTTGTACAATGAATTTACAGAGATATCGACAGCTCATGCCGTACTTGCCTTCAAAATCACAGATGAAATCATCAAACCGCTCAAATCAACGGTATCGCCAGAATGCGATAAAATTAAAGACGTGAGTTCCGTTGTTTTGCGGAGGATTGTCATGGCAACTCTATTTTAATTTACTTATCCCCTCATCTGTATGATTTATCTATAGTCAGAAGCCACTTTCCAGCGAATAGCGAAAGAATATGACATGGCAGAAAAGGTAACCGCAGGAAAAAAAAATAAAGAGGAGAATAATAACATGGTTAATAATGAATCATACAGGGGGACAGGGGCTCTGTTTTCAAACGAGTTGGTGCAACGAAACATTCTACAGAAGATCCATCTGTAGCGTGGCGGAAAAATGGGCCAGGTCTATTAGAGGTAAGGACTGATCTGCAAAGGGAGAATATGTAACATTAAAAACAACTTGTTGCTGCTTTTAATAGAGCTATCAAATTGCGGATGAGGCACGCTGGGATCGATTAAAATCGCTTGTGGAGAAATTTGAGCAAATCCGAGTGGAGCAGATGAAAAAATGTATCGAGGTATAATCATATTATAAGCATCAAAAGTAAGCAACAGGCAATTGATTGGTGACGATCGCATCTCAGGTTGCCAATACTGCTATATCAGCTACAACTGCATTCGATACAAAAAGGGAGATTCAAGATTTTTGTTACCGACGCGGGTCTAATTTGACCAAATCTACCCCCTTAAATGCAGAAAACAAACGATCTCATCGCGACAGTTCTTTGAACGAAACATCTAGTTCTATACGATCGACAAGCGGAAGAGGTTATATCATAAAAACGTGCTACTTATATTGGAATCTTATTTATGTACATAGTACGATCGCTGTTACGCAGGAAACCAAAAAATGATTTGCCACAGAAGTTAACAGAGTAATTATTGGTATGCAACATCGAGAAAACTTTATTGAGAGACGCAATAGATCGTCGTTTGCCCATATCCATGAAGAGCCAGTGACACAGTCAGAAGCGTTGGAACCACAAGCTAACGCTACCTCGTCTGTACCAGCGCAGGCGGACCATGAGAATGTGGATTTGACAGAACCCCCGTCCAACGAAATCATTCAGAACAGGTTGCCGCCTATATCTACAAATAACGTACTTCCCAATGAGGTAATTCATCGTCTTAGCAAAGGCTCAAGTAGTGCTAAACATATATTAGTCATCTACAATAGATAGCGAAGGATACACTGCTCCTCCCCTAGATAATTCTGTGATTACAAACGCAATGGGAAACCTGACTGACGAACCGCAGGAATTAGGATATGACCCTTATAGGTACATAGACGAGATCATATATTGAAAAAGAGCATAACTTGTACTGATGATTGTCTTTTACAGCACGCAATTACTAAAATTTAACATCAAAGCTAACGCGATCCATAATGAAGAAGACAATCAAGAAGCAAAAGCAACTTTGACCAGAATGGCGTCATTACTTCGAGAGGTAAACATAGAGAAGAAGAAAGTTCATGGATTCGCAACGGAACGAATATTTAACGTCTTTCTAGAGCTCACCTACTGTATCAAGACGATCTCGGGGACGGCGAGAGTAAGTGGCTGCAGAGAAAAGTTGTGCAAAGTGTTCTAATTTCGAAACAGCAATGTGCGATCTTCTACCTTGGACTCGAATGTATCACCAAAATTGAGCTTCTGGTCTGCACCTCATGGTGGAGATATTGTACGAAAAGGATCCAACATGTCGTTGCGGTCTACAAGCGACGTTGCTTCGACAAATCCCTTCCGTCAGAGTTCTTTTGATTTGTCCACTCCCACCAGTATCCATACCCTGTCGACGCAAGGTTCGCGTAGCCCATCCCTGGCTCATGAATCACCATGGCAGCTTCATCCTATTTCAGAATCTTCTCAACCACAAGTGTACGCTAATATTAGGGAGACAGTCGACATGAGCGCGGACCTGGCATTGCACAACCAGGTGCGCGTCTCTGGGCAAATTAAACTTATTTATAATGGACCTGTACCGGCGACCACTCCTTTGCTGATTCGTCTAAAGAGCACGGATAAACTTGAAACAATTACACCAAATCCAGCCTACGTAGAACCGTTCGAGGATCAAACGGATATCTATGCTTTAAAGACAGAAATGCTGGAGAATAATCGAGGGATGCCTGTTTCCTGTTTCACCTATCAACTTCAATTGAATAACGAGGAGCATAGTCTTTTACCGATTCAGCTGTATCCATCTTGGAAATGTACGGAAGAACACTCGCTTTTAATGATTAAATATCAGATTAATCCTTCCTTCGAACCTCGCAAGGGTCAAGCCATGGTGTGCGTAAAGTTTGATCAAGTACCGGTTAATAGCGCGCAGAGTACTCCACAAGCGGTATGGGACGCAACTAAACGTCAACTGACATGGACGGCAGAAGCATTACTAGAGCAGCAGCAGCAATATCAGCAGGCGCTGCAGATGGAAGGAGTGAATCAAAAACCACCCCGGCTGCTGGCCAAATTCGTGACACAGAAGAAGGGAGGGCCTCAACCAGTAGTCTTAAAATACTATTGCAAAGACACTCTTGCGAGCAACATAAGCGTCGAAGCAGTACCAGTGTTTGGATCCGCTCTGGAAGTAAAACAGGTTCATACCCTTGTAAAATCTGGGAACTTATCATTTTGAGACCAAAAGCCTGTAATTAATAGTTGTTAATCAATAATAAAAAAGAAAGTGCATGTTATCTGTAACATTTCAATATTCCTAATGGAGAACAGCCGTCTTCTTTACTCTGAAAAGAAAAAAAATAACTCGCTACAATGAAGAACTATGTCTATAAAGATCTGCGGCTAACTAGCAAACAAGTCAACTCACTTTATCCTTGTTCATTTGGATTTTTCGTTCCTTCACATCTTTATTCACATGTCCTCCATGATTCCATACTTTCTTTGAGTTCCCCGATTTTTAGAATCATTGCTGAATGTGCGGTTATGGCATATCTTGCAGTTGTTTTCAACTTCTCCAGGTTGATTATAAGCATCTGTATTTTTCTCAAAGATCCTTCAATTGGATCGAACTGTACGCTTAATTTATTTACTATTGGCTCTCAACATATACTCTTTGACCCGATTCTTTAAAATTTGGACCATCTTATCTGGGGATTGATGCTCCATTTCTGCCGCTTGGTGGAATTCAAGAATAGCTTTAGACCCTAGCGGAATCATCCCGTCAAGATAAGTGTCTACAGCATCTGATAAAGACTTTTTGCCTTGATTAACTTCAGCAAGCTGTGCGGCGAGAATCCAATATCGCAAGATTTCCTCCTAGAACAAGACATGATTTAAAAAGAAAGTCGGAAAGGTGTTTAACGTAGATACTAACCCTCTCCACGGTACATCGTCATGGTATGAGCCGCATCGCCAACAAAGGTTACCTTGCCGTTGCCTGAATTCGATCTTATGTCCTCGCTAGGCGATCTTTCCCGGATTTTGAGCTCGGTGACTATGGTATCGGACGGGGTATCCCAGATGAGCTGCCGAAGATCAACTCTAAAAGCATTGCTCCAGTTCTTTGCTTGCTTCAGGCGGCCCTCACTCGTATTTTCATGCGGCAATAAACCTTTAGGATCATAGCGCGAAAGAGCCCACAACATCTCGTAGCGTTCACCATCTTCCGATATGTCGTTTACAGTTATAAATAAGCGAACCACTTCATCATTTTCCAAGCGTGCGTGAGCCAATATCTGTGCGGACGAGAAACGTCTATAAATTTCATATGTTTCCTTGTCAACCCACCGCGATGCCGCCAAAATGCGTAGCGGATTCAGTGTGGTCGTGTTGGAAAACTGCTCAGAGCCAACAAGCTGTTTGCACACACCCGAATTGACGCCATCTTCCCCAACAAGGAGACTACCTTCTACCTCGGTTCCGTCCTCGAATGTAACAGTGACACCATGTTGGTTTACACCGTAAGATTGGAAATATTTGTTCCATTCCATATCGGTTCCGGTCAGTAGCCACTGTCGGAAGAGTACACGATTGATGCGGTAAGATAAAAGTTGTGCTTGTTGATCGAATCGGATCAAGGTTTCCAAGCTTTGACCATTCGCCAGAGCAGATTTGTGGATCTCTCGGATTGACGGAGGCTTCTACAGATAAGGTTTCATACATGATTGGGTCGATCGAATTCTTGAGAGGCTCCAGACAGCAGTGAAGTGTGAAAGACCATCCCTGGCTTCGGTGCTCCGGTCCTGCATCCCGCTCAAAGATACGATACGCAATGCCTTGCTTTTTCAATGCCTAAGCCAAGGTAAGCCAGATATGCCACCACCTATAATGAGAACCGGTTTGCTTAGAGCCATATTGTAGAAAGTTGGATCAGAGACAAATGAAAAGCAGTATATAATGAGAGTCATCAAGAACATGGTAGGGTTAGCTATATATATAGCTGTATCAATCGCTAGTGATTCTTTTCTTTTTACCCTAATACCGAATACACGTATTGATTTGCTTGGCATCACCACTACGCCGTAAATCCGCCCGTTCACCCCGTAACTCCCCCTTCCAATTCGCACGGACTTGCAACTTTGAGAGTTATGACCAATTTCGCTGTGGTTAGTAAAGTAGATCGAATCAAGCGCTATAAGCGATATTCTTTTCCGATATCGATAGCTCTATGCTCATCCTGTGGATTAGGACGGAATATGCTTCTTTGAATTCAATAGATCACCTTTCTTAAGAATTAGAAGCCATGAGAGAGTATAAGTGCTTGTCATGTAGGCAAAGGGTTGTGTAACAAGTATTATTGGAAAGCATTAAACGTGTTTCGATATTCCTTATAGGACATGTATTATCCAACAATGCGTATCGATCTAAAATTGCAACTGTAAACTTGTGGACGAATACAAGCAGAACACGTAAGTCACTTCACAGCAATACCACTATAGACACACCGCACGCGACCTTTGATATCCAAACCCAAAAAAAGTAGGCCAAAACTTGCAATTGCATATGACTTACCAGATATACTGCTTAAAGTCTACGATAAGTTGTAGCTCCGATGCATGCATTTCGCAGACTATGATAAGTAACAAAGACTGGACTAGGAAGTACTGATCGTTCCATTAAAGTACATGGCTGCAAAACCTGTGCTGCGCCTCCATCATGTCCTTGGCTTGCATATGTTGTACGATTTATACTATCAGGTGTTCTAACAAGGGGTTGCGGCTGGAAGCAGAAAAATATTGAAAATCAAATGAGTGGGAAAGGTGAAGCGGTATAATCAAAGGATCTCTCAATACAAACTTGTCCAAGCCATTTTATTCTAGGAATTCAAGCTGTTCTTATTCAATTAAATCTGCCATTTAGCCGTGGTTGTGGCAAATTTACATGTCGTAGAGTTGGAAAAAAAGCAACCGCGTTCCCGTTTTTATCAGTAGCTTAGTCGGGAACGACTAAAATGATAACTACAATCAGATACTTTAATTTTTTGCGTGATTTTGATATTGAAGGAGAAAAAAGAAACCATATACGATTTTCTTCTGTTATGATAGGAGAAAGTGAATTACGGCATGTACATATGACTTAAAGACAAATCAAACGGACATATGTCCATTGTTTATTTAACGATGGATTATAACAAGTGAAAAAATATTATTTTAGCGAACAAAGATGAAAATGTTTGGGAACACCAAGAAAAAGAGACTAACTATTCAATAGTGATCCGTGTGCCTTGAGCACCTTTTGACTTTGGAACAGTGACATTCAAGACCCCGTCTTTATAAACTGCTTTGATAGCCTCACCACTGACTTCGGTTGGGAATTGGATTGTACGTGAAAACGCACCGAGGACGCGTTCATTGGTCCACCACTCTGCTTTTTTGGGATAAGCACCATATTTTGCTGTTGTGTTCATATCGTCATGGTATCGACTTTGGAGGAAAAGTGTCTTGCTGTCTGTCATTTCTAACTCGATGTCCTTCTTGTCCACACCAGGCATTTCAGCACGGATTTCATAAGTAGTTGCTGTCTCTGTAATATCTGTGGGCGGGCGATACCATTGTAAAGCACGATGCCTTGACGCCATCCGAGCTATTATTGACTCGTCGAAATGAGCAGACCAAGGAAAATGAAAAGAACGCCAGTTTTGATGGAGTAATCGATGTCGGCAGCCCATTACGCTTTGTATTTCTTAGTTTTACAAGACAGCAACCCAAACTACCTTTGGGCTATTTATACAGTGATGTTGCTATACACCCGCACAGAGGTCCGCATGTATTCCCTTCTCTGCGTAATCCTGTTTTTGACTCATCTGCTCTACCATTTTCCTGCATTTTCCGATCAGCGTTTCGATCTCAGCAAATGCCCCGTAAGTTAACACTTGTGTAACTTGACCATGGATGTCACCTATCCTTATGGAGCCTTTCATGTCCGTATAACAGAAGTTGTACCTATTGAAATCCTTCCCAGAGAACTATTACCTAGAAGCACTGACATCAACGTTGATATGCACCTCAAAAAATATTTTTTTATTAATACGAAGCAATACATTCATGCTGTTAAAGAAAAGTAACCAGCTTACAACGCGTTCTCTAGTATTACGTCTTAAGAAAAAAGAAGCAAAAAAGGAAAGCACAATAGACGCTAATTTCTTTCAGATGCATTCGACATCAGGATCTATCATCTGCACGGTATTATTGCGCAAAGTAAAGGCTTTCCAAAACGGAGGTATGGCAAGATTACGCAGATGTGCGGGCACATATTCAGTAAGATCGTCGTCTGTGTGGAAAAGCATTGGCTATGGGTGACCGAAAAAAAAAAAAAAAAAAAAAAAANTCGATCTCAGCAAATGCCCCGTAAGTTAACACTTGTGTAACTTGACCATGGATGTCACCTATCCTTATGGAGCCTTTCATGTCCGTATAACAGAAGTTGTACCTATTGAAATCCTTCCCAGAGAACTATTACCTAGAAGCACTGACATCAACGTTGATATGCACCTCAAAAAATATTTTTTTATTAATACGAAGCAATACATTCATGCTGTTAAAGAAAAGTAACCAGCTTACAACGCGTTCTCTAGTATTACGTCTTAAGAAAAAAGAAGCAAAAAAGGAAAGCACAATAGACGCTAATTTCTTTCAGATGCATTCGACATCAGGATCTATCATCTGCACGGTATTATTGCGCAAAGTAAAGGCTTTCCAAAACGGAGGTATGGCAAGATTACGCAGATGTGCGGGCACATATTCAGTAAGATCGTCGTCTGTGTGGAAAAGCATTGGCTATGGGTGACAAAAAAAAAAAAAAAAAAAAAAAGAAGGCAAGACGTGAGCGTTGATCCCAACAAAAACAGAAAAAGAAAAGTAGTACCTTAGGGATTTTACCACCATTCTTTGTATAGACATTTGGTTCATACATCTGTCGCCACAATAACGGCACCACGCCACGCTTGGGCGAACCAGGTATAATAGGTTCTGTTACGTAACAGTTACTTTTGTCGACCAACGCTTCCTTGGGATCGAGATTGCCCAGGCTAATGACGTTGGGGTCGATTCCTTCAGCAGCTCCGAACTTATTATCTGTCACTACGATATGCCAACCCCAAGGTGAGATCGGAACACTGCTGTTCCAGATGGGTGGCCGGATTGTGTAGTTTAACCGTGCAGTGTAAAAGTCAAAAAAGGTGATGCCTTCATACAGCCAACCGTCCAAAGGAGCAGGGGGATCAACGTTGTGGTCCAGGAATCGATACAAGAAGTTATTTGCTACGACCATATTGCTGACTTGCATGAAATCTGCATGCGTTGCTGCATACATCATAACAGCTGTATTGGCAAGATAGTTCGAGATCACATACCCATCCACCTATGTCAAAAAAGAAATGCACGAGTTAATTTCCAGAACAAAGCATTTATTCCACTTACAGCAGAGGTAAATCGGAAGGCACCACCAAAGTCTGCCAGTTCCCATCCAGCAACAAAGTTCTGGTAAATGTAGGTAGCATTACAGCCTACAATACTGATACCATGATCTTGAGCAATAGGCATTTTATCAGGAAAAGTAGCATTCTAGGTAAGGATAAACTAAAATAAATACTATCGCCAGAAATCCAGTCCTCTTTTCGCTTTTTACACTTACCAATATATTTTGTTTGATTGTAATGTCGTTGGTGCTATACATCTGAATGGCTGAGGCTAAAAACCCCTGTTGGTCATCGAGTGGCTTTCCAAGACAACTGCGGACAAAATCAAGAACATTTAAAGTGCGTTGTAATTGAGGCGCCACATGTGCCACGAGAGAATGCATATTTCGCAAATCCATGCTGTTTTTTTCCAGGTGAGAAGAACGTTACGCACTTCGCCAGGAACAAATACTTCTTCCTTACCCAAAAATATTGTTGGATATAACACTGTTTTTTTGCGTCTGGAACAAGATGCCAGTATCTAAATAAAATATAGCATGAAGTATTTGTAAAGCTTCTGATTTGGATCATATATCTCTGCTTACTTGTGGTATTGTAGGAGGGAATCATCTTGGTTCCTGCATGGGCCTGATCACGCAAGAATATGTTGCCATCTATGAATGCCAAATCGGAAAAAAGAAAAGAACTTTAGTCTATTACATAACTGCTCTATATATCTCGCTTTACCGATATATATTTGTTCACCGTATAGAGCCATAACAGATCCACGCCCACCGTTTAAAAATAGATTCCCTAGGATACTTGATTCCTCATCATTGTCATGTGGTTGGATTTCAATGTTGACATTATCAAAAACGATGTCCTTGATGGACCATCCACGATTGTTTGCAGGCACTACAAAGCGAACAATGCTTTTAATCAATTGCCCCCTGTCTCGCAGACCAATCTTGCTTTGTTACCTTTGATTGTAATTGGATCGGTACCGTTTCTAGCGGTCAGTATCGTAGGTTGGCCAAGGTTGCCTTGCAGAGAAACTCCTTCGCTAAGGACGACATTGTGCTCTAAAAGGAATTCACCTACACCAGTTTTAGTAAGAAGGTAGGATCAGTCATTAATGTAGATATAAAAGCTTTTAATGGTTATTTTCTTTACCTGGTGCGAGATAGACGACGGGATCGCTACATAGGATCATGGAAAAAAAAATACAAGTGATTCTTATAAGAACATCTAGGACTATTAGCATTTCTCTTACCCTTGATTACTGGCTTTATCAATTAGACCCTGCATAGTGGCGCTATAATCTAGGCTCTCCTTCAAATAGGTCTCCAACATGCGGGATGTACATAAAAGTTCCTTTGATTGAACGCATGCCCAGAAAGTTAAAGATAGCAATAGAAAGAAGATGTGCATCTTTTGCTTTCCTCGATAACCAGAGTAGAATAGTAAGAGAATGATAAGAGAAAAAAGAGAGGTTTTCTTTGAAATGTAAGTATGATATTTACTGTGATTTTCCTGTTTGTCTGCATGTTTCTATTTTTTATTTGCGGACTGGGATTCAAGTTTTTGCAGAATCCTAAAAATGTGTTTTGCATGATTGGATGAAAATATTTGCGGTCAGACTACCCTTCTTTGCGTACAGTCGTGTCCATGTTCAACCCACAGCAAGACGAACTTATTTAAAGAAATGGCTTTCTACTTTTGCATCTAATGAAAAAGCTCTCAGAGTATCTGATTCATCCTTGACAGTCTGAGCGCTTTATTTTTCGCGCTGCTTGAACAATACGCTCTTGATTGTTATCGTCAACTTGTAAGGGCTCCCTTCTTACCCCAGCCTTCACTTTGGCCCAAAACTCTTCTATTGGGTTGAGAAAGGGAGAGTAGAGAGGAAGATCGAGACATTTGTATTGTCTTTCTTCGACCAACTGCTTAACCTTGACTGGTGTATGGATGGGTGCATTATCCATGACAAGATAATAACCGTTCATTCCGTGGCAATCCAATCTTTTGTGAAAAGTTTCTCGGCAGGCAGAAGTTCGTACACAACATGGTTTAACACACACAGAAAGCCCAGTGCCACTTAAAGGTTTCCATGTGAATCCATTTTGATGACCCAATTCTTTTCCCCTCTTTTTCTTCTACTTTCTTCTTTTGACGTCAACCACGTTTCTGTATTTGCAATAACAGACAACAATGACTCTAATTCTCTCTCCAATGACATAACCAATGCAGTGCCAAGTGAACTCCCCAAAATACTCAAAACAGAGCTCTGATTTAGAAAAAAGATGCAGTAGTCGGTATTCCAAGATAACGAAAGTCACTGTTAATGGAAACACGTTATTTTTGACGGAACACATGTTATCAAAATATTCCATCAACGCTCGTTATATTGATAATATGCATATATTATACCTTCGGTAACCATTGATCTTCTATGCATATGACAAAGAAAAGTAATATTTTTATCCCTTGACAGAATCCATTCCTTGTCAATATCATTTGTGTAAGAGTTATGCTTAACATGAAGTACTAATGCCGTCCAAAATTTCAACCTTATTTCAAATGATTTTTTATTATCTATTAGATCCCCTTTCCATCAATCTCTTGTATAAAGCTTTTAGAGAAGTCAGAAGGTTATATGGGGTATACAATTTTTTAATGCATTTCTGTTCTTTGTTTTCCTTATTATATGCTGGACTTGTTATTGATAAACAAACAAGGGGACTTCATGTCTTATTTTAGATCGGAAATGCTTGACGACAAATTCTTGCTCTAATCCTGAAGAGATCCATGTCTTCTGGTAAGGTCCTATCTAAATAAAAGCAGAGTTCAGATTGTTGTTAGTTCAGTAACTGTCTTCTTACTTTCCTCTCTTCTGATATTCTGGCTTGCTTCTAGTTTTTAGCTCATTGTCAGATGCATGAGAGTCTTTGTTACAAACTATAGTCTAAACCCGTTAATTGTTCCTTATTATGATATAGCTAGATCCAACGAAAACAGTATTTCAAGGAAAACCTCTATTTTTTTTCAGTTATCCTCTCTTTCAAACATCGCATCCCAAAGTTTCTTTTCTCGGTTTTAAGCTTTTTTATCTTCTTTCGGTAAAAAAAAAGCTAATATACCATATATCAACGTACTTATATTTGTTGTTTATCTATTTAGCCTGCACGACCTCTGTTCCGAACCGTCACTGGCTTTTCAGTGCTCCCTACTTTTGTAGAAGTAAGTACTTTTTAATGTGTATATTTACAGAACTAAGTTTATCCTTTGTTGTGACTCACTATAAGGCCCGCCATACGCTGTATCGCCTCAAGTCCTCTGCAGTGCTACACATAACATGACCAATTCTACGCCATCATATTTTTTCTTCCACCACGACCCACCTGGCCAAGGTGCGGCGTAGGTCCCCGTCCCCACGCCTACCCTTCGGGGGTAAGAAAAGATGTCAAGGTATCCTTCCATTTACTAACCATGAACGTATTTTTTACGCTGCTCGAATGAATTTTGTGTCCACTGGAGGAACAATTTGAGGTAAGCAAACTATATTTCCCGCATAATCCATTTGCTAATGAAGCTTATTTATATCCCTCTTAGCGCAAACTTGATCCTTGCATGGACGCAAAATTTATTTAAAGTAGCGTAAAAAATTGTTCAATAAACAGTATTACTGACTTGACTTTGATAATAAATCAATATTTTTTGCGCGCCTTTTTCTTTCTTTTTTTTTTGGCCTCCTTGGGCCAGTTCTCCATGAAAGAGATTTTTGTCCCACTTGAAATTCAAACTCATACGTTCAACGGTTGGCCAGGCTTTGGCACGATTCCCTTTTTTTTTTTTTTTGCTTTCCCCATCTCTCTCTGTGGTGTCATTTCTCTTTTCCCCGTTTTCCCTCTTTGACATGGTCAACTCACACACCTCGTTGTTGATACCCAAGGATCCTCCCTCTTACGAATCACTTTATCTTACTCTACCACCCAACTCCTCTTATGCATCCGAATCCTCTCGCTCCACCTCAGCCCTACGTCGTTGTATTCGGAGGCAATCGGCTTTTCTTCAACGAGTCGCTGCCGCTGCCTTCGTAGCTGCCACCATATCGGCAACAGTAATGTTACTTCTGTGGCAACTACAAAACCTCACTAACCCACGGAATCCGGACGATCCATGGTACGATCCTGGTGATTTTTCTGTTGCCGCCTAAAACCAGCTGTTGTTGCTACTGTTTCTCCTCCAATACCTTCTCCTTCTCCTTCGCTGTCGGTCATAATACAAAAATAAGAGAAAACAATGGAACATGTAGATTGGGAAACTGCGTTGCCATCCTTTTTGAAGCACTTACAGCTGTACGTGCCTATTTCCCCTTCTTCTTTTTTTCCCTTTCATCTGTACATAATACCATTCATTATTTTTCATAAAACAAAGCAAAAAATCTGGCGTGTTTGTTTTTCTGTCTTGCTTTTCAAACCATCATTGCGGTCTCAGTTCCGAACTCACCGTTTTGCTCGATTACCACTCCGCTTTCTCCCTTTTTGTTTTCCTTTTACCCTTTTCCTACTGCAAGAGCTGTGTATTAAACAATGCGAACTCAATAATTGCATCTTGATGTTGGTTTTAGGGTGCATGAAGGATAAGATAGGGAGAAGAACATGAGATTTTTGATTGAATGTGATTACTCAATCAAGGGGAAAGAGACACTTAAAAGCCAAGCGTTTTGAGACCCGTTCTGAGAAAAACAGAGAGAGAAAGAGAAAGAAAGAAAGAGTGCAACGGAAAGACATTGCGACATCCTATTAAAAGTTAGCGGACACTGCCTTTCTTACCTACATGCACCACAATAAGGTTCGCCGTTCCATCGGAAGTCGAAACATGGCGTCTCGATTTAGTGAACAAAAATACAGTGATATTGAATGCGACGTATCCACCAACCATGACATGAACAGATTCCCCATCAAACAAACATATGAACTTCTGCTCAAGTAATAAGATCAGAGTGAAGAAGCTTGTGCTTAATTATAGCAGTCAATGATATCCAACGTCGTCTGTTTCTCTTCCACTCTATAGCTAAGAACATAGACGCGCAATAATATTGGGACCACGTTGTTAATATGTGTAGCCATAACAAACAGGTACACATGAAAAAGTGCGATTGACTAAAGGACGGACATTCGTACTTGTTCTGTCAATGCAGTGCCAGAAAGATGTGGAATGGTTTAGATTCGAGTAATTGTTCCCAGTGGTCTGAGTGATTGAAGAGTTGGATTGTGTATGTTTCTCAAAATCAACTTTTTGGGCGATGTGGCCAAAAAGGTCTTTTACATTGTTCGAACAGAAGGACTCTATGATTCTGTGGTCTGAGAGTCCCTGGATATTGCCAATAGGACCAGGATAAGGTTTGTCGAACCCTCCGGCGGCTTGTTTAGCGAACGAACGGTTTTCTTTTTAAGACCCAAACCCGAGATCGGCAAATATCCGTCAAAAACTTTTTCCCGGCCAATGAGGGTCATCTCAAACCATCCAGCACAAATCGGTACTCACGAAGCTTAACGGCTAACAGGAATAGCCGGTCCCACATTTTGTGGTCTTACGGATGAGATCATACATTACCTGCACCAGGGTCACATATGCCTCGTTTGTCACCATACATGTAGTAAATGGCAGTATCAAACTATCTATCTGCAATGGCTTTGTATTGAGCTCCGCTTGGATCATTGATAACATAATCTCGGTGTATCCAGATGCGATCTCCTATCTCGTTAACATCTGTATTCTCCTTGGCATTGAGAATAAAATATAAAACCTCGGTAGATTCTAGATCGTCTGTGAGAAGGACCTATTACGTATTTTTAGCGTCTGGTGTCTTTGATTAGAACAGAAGAAATTTGAAGAAATGAATTTTCTCTTGTCGGTGTATTTCCCGATCTCCCCTTGTTCCAGCTCTAATTTTTTTTCTTGATCCGAACACCATTCTTGCCGCAAAGACCCGAAGAGGATGATAGAACGGTTGGTGGGTATAACCTCTTCCTCACCTTCTACACCGTCCATTGCGGGGAACTACGGCTGGCGACTATGCCAAAAACAAGCAAAAGATGCAAAAAATAGGACGATAGTTTGGGATCACACAGTGGATGTCCAATCCCCTGCGATTTCGTGTTTGACTATCCGAGACGCGCGGTCTCAAGTGCAACGGTAAAATAAAATGTCCGTGAAGGCGCAGTGGAGAATGAGCACATCTGCGACTCCCACGCCACCTGTCAATGTTCATTATGGTTGAACAAGAAAACAAAGATCTTCTTTCGACGACTAATTAGGAACTACAAAGTTTCCTTGTGCTAAAAATTGATCGATCCAAGAATAGATAAGGTCTGTCTTTCACATACACACAGACACACACACACACACATGTATGAACACAGGGAGAAAAAAAGCCAAAGTCAGTTGATGAGTAAGACGCGCTTTGGGCTGTTGATGCAATTAACCACTGATATCAAGACCTTTTGTATGTAGATGCAGCCAGGACACGTGTATGTACTGTAGGAGCCAGATAATCATCGGGCAAAAGCCAAAAGGAGATTTTACTAAGCGGACATAAAACAAGGCAAAAGACGCCATTGATAGGATCATTGATAACAAAAAAAAAGTGGAAAAAAAAAATTTTCTGCCCCGATCAGCAAATCTTTGATATAAAATGAACAGGTTCAGTCTTTGCGTTATCCCGGTTATCTTCATCATACATCACTCGCCTTATCCTCCTCGACCTACAATTCTCTCTCATCCATGCCATCTACCAAAGACGATGCGACTATTCAACTTGAAATCGATCCAGCATTTGCAGGGGTCCTGCGAGGAACCGCCTATGATGAATCCGATGGCTGTTCCCTCAAAGGCAATTGTGTGGTCCAAGTTCATCGGCCGATAAAAGTACGACGTCTCCTCGTATGGTTCGAAGGCAGATGCAAGGTCAATCTCAAAACAAATGTCCATGCCTATGGTATGCCTCATACCGAAGGCTGCGAACGCCGTACCCTCTTCTCCAAAGATATCCGTTTCATTGGTGACGACGCACAGATCCACACCCTCACCCCCGGAACCTACACCTACCCATTCGAATTCGATTTGCCTGCCAGTCTACCAGCCAGCTACCGCAGCAAGCGAGGCTACATTCGTTACAGACTTCAGGCAGGCCTCTACCGAACCCTGTTCTCCAATGACCTGGTGTGCGCCAAAGAGATTCCCTTGCGACGTTGTCTGCTCGAAAACACGACCGACGTTCTCTATGATACCATCCACGGCACGATTAACGCGCACAAGCTTCAGTACTATGCAACAGCCCCTACCATGGCCTATCGCGAAGGCGGCCTTGTGAATCTCGACCTGGGTATGCATCTTTTACGACCTGAACGTCAGACAATCAAAGCGGTGACCTGTGCGCTGCGTGAACGCGTCCAGTATCGCACGACGGATCTCCATGGTAACACTGTCCTACAGCGGACAGATGACACGTTTCCGCTAGGCTATAGTACCTTTCATCCTTCGGCTGAACAATTGGAAAGATCCTACAACGCCATGTTCCGGCTCTGTCCGCGTGTGAACGCGGATACAAACTGCAAGCTGCTCAAAGTAACACATGCCCTGGTGATCAACATCATTGTGGAAGATCCTCCGGATAACAACAACAACCACAGTGACACAGCGCGGTCTGACACGGAAGAAGAACCGGAAGATATCGGTTACGAGAGCGGCAAGGATTTCGAAACCTCTTTGCCAAGTCCACCACATTCGCGTCCTACAACCCCAACCCTTAGTCGCTCCTCCTCGTCCTCTTCCATTGCCTCCCTTCGTCTCTTTCGCCGTGCTCCTGAAGATCCTCAACGTAATATGGTCAAGAGAAAGAAAGGAGAAACTCTTTGCTCGCTCGAGTTTCCTTTGGTCGTCACTTCACGCGAACACTTTTGGGATGGCGCTATGCCTCATCCCCCTTCCTACGACACAGCAGATGCTCCCCCAAGTTACGGGCAGACCATCGAAGCATTACCCCGTGTCCCCATTTACCCATCTATAGCCACGGATACAGCTACCACTTCTACCTCATCTTAATCTAATACAAGTAAACGGTTTAACAACTCATACTCATTTTCTTTTCGTTTCGTATTCGCATCTTCTACTCTAATCACCCAATTGTATATAGTTATACTTTACCCACCATTCCCTTTTCTTTGCTATCATTGTATATAATCGTCCTATCCATCTATCCCAAAACAATAAAATTGACTGAACAGTAATCTTCCCTTTCGTCTTTGTACTATACTTTTTTCTCAATCGATTGTATCGCATTTTAACAAGCACGAATATCTCATTGATGAAAAACTTCATACTATTCTCACAGTGAGTCTATGCGCACCGTATTTAGACTGTTGTAGCTGATATAGAAAAGAAGCAAGCTAAACATGGTCTTGTAATTGTTCATCACGATAATGTAAACTTGCATGTATTAGATTGTAGTAGAAATGTATCTAATTTACAACAAGCTTTGCGGTTCGTTCTTAAATGGATGAGGTCGATTTGAGGTTTCTATGCGTCTACAACAACCGCTAAGACTTCAGTTGCTGGTCGACCTTCCCCAGTACCATAAACTGGAATCCATTCGAATCGAGCTGGCGTCGCGTTGATCTTGATAGAAGGCGGTGTGATTCGGCTCTGATGCAGATACTCGCCAATACCCAGGTAGACCTTATGATGCCGTTTGTTATCTTTCTTGTATGTCAATTCGATGCCTCCTTCTTGCGATAAGATTAGCTGGTCAATTTCCGTGCCAGGAACAATATGGCTGGCTGAACCTAACAGGGTGATGCCAGCATTGGAAGGGGGAATATGAAGGAATGTCTTGGTTTCGTGTATTTTAAGTGTAGCAGTGGACGAAGGATGATAGAATAACTGTTCGGCTTGATCGGGTGTTGTCATGTGCATATCATTATCTGTGGCAAACAGGATATGTGTTTCTGCGTCCGAAGCGGGCAAATAGACTTTCTGCTCGGTCTCGGACAGATTGGCAATCGTAGTATAACGGCGATCGTTTGCTCGGAAATCAATGAGGAACACATCGGTTCTGAACTCAATCACGCTTTGTACACTAGCAATCACCTTGGGGAAAGTGGCTGCATAAAGCAAATGTTCGTCAGGACCGTATTCGGCCACATTATCAGAACTGAACACCAGAGAACCGAGGATGTTGTTGAGGACACATAGTGTGTATCGTTCATCTGGCTTCAGCTTGTTCTTCTTATTTCTTAAGATCATCACATCCGGATCGTTACCAAACATACGGTCAGACATTGGCCATCGCACCAATGTTGATACAAGTGAATTAGCAGTGGAGACTCTTTCACGAACATGCAACAACTTCAACTTGGTATCTACGTGAAACAACCGGTCATTACCTATCCTCACGAGTACCTTTTCCACGCTTTTTTCTTTACCTTCCCACCATGGTGCCACATCAGATCCAATACGGCAATAATCAACCTTACGCCAGGCAGACGCCAATGGTACACCGCAACCCAGAATCAACTTGGTTGGTCCAACCAATTCGCGGATTAATACCATCGCATCCCACATGATCTCTCCTCGTGATTTACCAAGGCGAGGAATCATGGCCGCTGCAAAACAGAAGTCAAGCTTCAGCATATCAAAGCCCCAAGCCTGAAGAACAGTATCGAACACGTTTTTGAGATATTCTCGGGCCTCAGGGTGATACATGTCTAATGCGTAGAATCCACCCCAGTTCGGTCCTGCAACAACAGGTTTGCCTTGCTGGTCCTTGATAAGCCAGTCCGGGTGCTCCTTGGCCAGCTGACTGGTAAATCCCACCGCATAAGGTGCCAACCACAGACCAGCCATAAAGCCCGCCTCCTTGATCCTACTGGCCACAGCCTTCATACCACTTGGGAATTTATTGTTGATCGACAGCCAATCGCCGATCGCGGTCTGGAACCCGTCATCGATCTGGAAAATGTTGATGGGGTAACCGTGTTTCTGCAAAGCGTCCACATTTTGAAGCACAATATCTTCGCTAACATCTCCATAATAGTTATACCAAGAAGTCCAGCCATTGACATGACGGAGACTGTTCTTGTCTCCCTTAAGCGCTCTTTTATCCTCGAAAAAGCTGGCATAAATATCCCAAGCCTCGCCTTCCTTTGTCGTTTCAACCATGAGGACCGCGAACGACAGAACCTGATCTGTGGCCAACTGCTTGCCAAGGACATCTTTGTAGATGGAAAACGTATTGGTGTTGTAGTCACCTTTGAAATAAGTGTAACCCACATCCTCCGACAGCGAACCAAAAAAGTGGATCCTGTTTTTGACATCTCGAAAGTGTGTGTAACTGCTCGAATGGATCTGTCCCTTTTCACCGGAATGCTCAAAGAAGTCATAATCACTTATAAAAACGAACAGAAAAAGAAGAAAAAGAAAATAAAAATTAGTTTAACCATGGTTATTTGTTACTCTCCTTTCGCTTCCTTGCTTACCCTTGGAGATTGAATTGCGTATACCATGCCACGGTTGAACGGATGGCAGGAATGCGAGAATTATGTTCCATCTCTCGTGCCTGACTCCAGCTCTGGAAACCGTTGGCAAGCATTCGTTGACCTGTCAACGGCGTGGAATACTTCGCCTCGAAGTGAACCAGCTCGAGTGGTTTGAGTGCATGGATTTGTAGGTTAAGGATGTGACCTGTCTTCTCACTGTGCAGATCCGCACTGGAGGTAATCTTCAACGCGTCATTCGCATAACCTTGTTGAGGCCAAACGAGCAAATCGGTCAAGCGTACGACGTCTTTGCCCGCTAGTTGGTAGGAAATATCAATACGTGCAACAGCGGTTTTGAAGGATGATGGCGAGAGACTCATTTGAAAGGGAAAAAGAAAAGCAGATAGACCAAACTCAAAGACGACTCAAGGAAATCAAAGAAAGCGGGAAAGAATGAACCAACGTAACACACGAGAAACAAAGCAGCTTTTTCCTTTTTATGTATTTTTAAAACGCCTTCTTCTTTTTCTGCTCATCGACACTCAGATTGCCCGGGCCAACGGACACCAGTAACAGGAACCCGCCCATAACACTTAGTGTTTGAAAGAAATCATATCTTAAAAAATCCCGTGTATTATCCGTATGTTGCGTCGACCACCAGTCGTTTGTCGATAGGTTGACGAGGGATAAAAAAGACAGCAAAATGGCTGCAGAACTTCTTGCATGGAGACCAACTGTCACCGTCGTGCATGCAGCAAAGCCCAGGAACGTCATTCCGAGCCGTATCCATGTCCATTCGCCATTGAAAAGAAACCCGATGAACAATAGTATCAGCAGCACGCGACCTGCAAGCTGTGCATATTGATGACGGTTATTCTCCGATAACTGTGGTAGTGAGCCAAACATAGATCGTGTCTGACGCCGAACCATATTCTCTGACAAGCACATCAGCAGACCTCCCATTATGGAAAGGATTCGCAAGAAAAATAGCTATGGAAAAAAGAAAAAGGAACACACTTAATTTTGCGCTTTGCTTCCGTGACAACCACAAACCATGTCAAATATTAAACTGTAAGCGATTCCTTGTACTAGGATAATCATGCGTAGAATCGCGACAGAAAGGCTGACGTACCGTCGCAACAGGATACATGTTGACAACAGCAGCATAGCCTAAATCAAGCGAGAAATAAAAAAAAAAGAATTGAATCACTGCTTTTGCTCTTCCTGGTTTCTGTCTTTCTAGTATCTTGTCCCTGCCGAAGACTTACTGTGACATTGACTGCGAGAAACAGCGTTGCCAATGGGGTCGGGAAATGGCGTTTCATTACCAGATAAATGTGTTGATCAGACCATTGCCATAGAATCCGTAAGGCATCTTCGTAAAACGTGGCAACTAACAGACATTGGCCAATACCGACCAAATGAGGTCTGAATTGTGTGTCGACCGTATCTGCCACATGATCAAAGTTGGTCTTTAAGGACATGGTGGGACAAAAATTCGAACAAAAAGACGGCGGGGGAAAAAGGATATCGCGCCATCTTTTATTTTTTTTTGCTTTGTTTCTCTTACCATTGTCATATCCATCCCTAAGTGAGCGCAAAGCAACTGAGTGCCGCCAACTTAATATCAACAGGCCATTGCTTAGAACCTTTTCCATGAATATCATATTTGCTCAATTCCCATTGAAAGATGCTGCAAACTCGTTGGCTAAAGCGATACAATTTTGTTTCCTTATATCACACATTGGCAAGGAAGACTGTGATATAACCAAGTTGTTATTTTAACCAGGCATTGAAAGAAAAAAAGAGATACAATTCACAAATAGAAAGAAAAAACAGAAAAAAAAGACGTGAATTAAGGATACAGGTGGGGGATGGGAAATTGTAAGAGAAAACAAAACTATGCCGCATTACAAGAGGGTTGTTGTGTGTATAAAAATGAGAAAAGGCCAGGCCAAGGAAGAATACAGTATAGAAAAAGAAAAAAAGATCTAATGCCAAACAACGGCCTCGGCTTTGGATGCAATATCCGCTAACATTTGTGTTAACTGAGAAAGCGCAAAAACATGCTCGGGTTTGGCTTGTTTCCGGGCCCGGTGCAGCCGTTCCAATACGTGGTCCAAATCAGCTAATTCGGCCCGTTGTTGTGCTAGCACTGGCGACGCCGAAGGTGCCCGCGATGTTGTACTCAACGGAGGTAACGAGATCGGCGGTAAAGAATAAGTTGACGAAGTGGAAGAGGACCGTCGCCGAGCAAACATGGATTCAAGTCGATGCGCCGATTGTCGTTCAGAAGAAATAGGGGGTAATGCCATTGTTGTATGAACTTCTTCCGGCGACCGAAAAAACATTTTATCGTCAATAGGCTGGTATCGTGGGGATTGATTGGCGGTATAGATTTGAGGCAGTGGAAGGATGCCCGTGGTAGGCGTCGGTGTGTTAGTGGGTGGTGTGGTTACGGTGGATGGGATAGTGGGTGGTTCAGCCGAAGGTTGATGTTGTTGCTGTTGACTATTTGGACGTTCTGACGATGGGTCTGTAGGATGCACTGGTACTGATGGTGCCGATGGCGGCGGAGCTGTTCGTTTCGGTACGATATAATCCTCAATAGCAGGCACCTCATGATGTAATGGCATCTTTGGCCGCTTCACTCGATTTTCTGTCCCTGCTGACCGTCGTTTTCGGACCACTGGCATCTTCTCCATTTCTGCCGGTGGGCTGCCACTGCTGCTGCCGGTATCATTCACTAACGCCGGGGTAGACATCTCGCTCTCATCGTCAGTCTCATGTTCTTCGGTTGGACCATCCGCTACAATGATACGTTTCCGTCGCTTGATCACACTGCGCTTCATACTGACAGGTCGATGTACGTTATGTAGTTTGTAATAAAGACCACAGGCATTACAGATGGTATTTCCGGCTTCGTCTCTTCTCCATAGTGGTGTGGTAGTCGCTCTACAGTTGGCGCAGATGAGTGCTTGCCGATTCACTTGATGTTGGTTGAAAGCTGGGCACCCTGCACACGATGCCGAGCCGCCTGTGCCGTTGCAGTGACCCCCACCTGGGCATGACCCGCTGGTCAACCCACTACCACAGTCGTTTCCACCTGTTTCTTGTTTCCTTGTGCTATTTCTCTTAAGCGTTGGCGGCCTCATGTTATTTCGAGCTTTCAAGTAGAGACCACAAGCATTACAAATTGTGTCTCCATTGGGTGCTCGGCGCCAAAGTGGCGTGGTGTGAGTTCCGCAGTTGGCACAAACAGTAGCTGAAACCGTTGCGTCTGTTTCCTCTTTGATTTTCTTTGTCTTTGGCTTTTTCATGGGTTGGTCATGTTGTAGTTTTACTTGAGATGAGGATAAACATGGGGTAGTCGTTGTTTCCATGGCAAAAAGGAAAAATGGGAAAAGATAAATATAAAGCTGGGACGGAAAATCTGATAACGTCCCACTCAATTAAACTTCAGTCGCCCATTCAATATCATGGGATCTTTTTTCAGCTATTTCAATTGCCTCACAGAACATAAAAATTTAGGTCACATTCCCGTTTCACTATGCTATGGATGATGATATATATTGTCAAACAAAGGTAAGCTGCATTTACATCGAGAGATGACAGCGATGTCGGTCATACTTAAGTTTCATTATGTCATCGATGAAGGATATAGATCATCGATATCCACAAATCACCATGTAACTATATCCGGATGGGAAAAAAGAGGCCATTTAAGAAAACCTCTATTGAAGCATCACCGTCTGCACTATTGATGGTAGAATATTGTTCGGTTGAAACGGTACAGAATAGGTCGAATCGCTCATTTGATCTAACACAGTTTGCGGATCTTTAAAATAAGATGATTTAAAACGTACACACTTGCTTGCCCTTTAAAGTTTAAATTTCTATACACCAAGTAGGCAAACACCCTTATATAATGCTATACCATAACATTCATCTGTTCTTTCACTTAAAGAGATGGATTCATTGGCCTTATATTCTATCTTACATTTTCTGCCTATACTCTAACACCCTGCAGTCTACATGGAAAAACGTGGGAAAAATTAGAAGACAGCACGAAGCGGATATTGAAACATACATTCCGATCCGCCGAAGCATTTGCTCCATTTAAATAGCAATCAACGGATACACCAGGAACACCCATTAATACCACTTCGAAGAGAATGAAAACACTACAGATATCATACTTCAAATCCAATTGCTTGTACTTGCCTTTACAACTGCAATACCGCAATTATCGTTGTCCAAGTCCATACACCGTTTTGTCCAGATTGCCGTTATATAAACTAAGGACATGTCAAAGACTAGCTTGCTGTTTGAAGAGGGAAAAAATTTGGGTTTATGATGAAGAGCTTCCTGCTGTCAATTTTAATGTAAGTGTAAGATGACTTAAAGCCACTCGAGTTGGCTATTAACTTGAATGCAAGCATGCTTAATTCTTGGAGGCGCCTAGTACCTTTCACCTACATGGTACATGAGAAGATTTTGTGCAACAGTTGTTATTTTCCTGTGGGCACACGTCAATCTCTCATTATGTTGAGAACTTTAAACAATTGATAAACCATGCTATTCAATCAATATCAACAAAATAAGATAGGCTATATGCTTCGTTTACTTAAATGCTTATGCTTATCGATACCCCATTATCTGAACAGTGGACCGTAGAAAGAATAAATTCGTGCAACTATTTAAGGGACAATTAATGGTTTAGTCTAAGTAAAGTATACTACAAATGAAAAACAATAACCCCTGAATGAGCCAAGCACAGCTCATTTTGCCGCTTTTCAGAAAATGATAGCTAAGTGATGGTTATCAGGCTCATAGTAAACATATACAACGGCTTTTTAGCTTACTGAAGCATAAACAGTTGGCTTTTTTATATTGTGTGTTCCAAGCTTAATGTATGAAAAGTTAACGCACTCCTCAAAACAGGGCGAGTTGATGCAGGTGAATTTATTTGCCTCCGACGGTAACTGCACTTTATTGTTTAACGTGACTGAACACTGGGTTGCACCGCTACCATGGTTATCAAGATTCAAATCATGACGGAAGGGATTATGGTATTGTGAGGCGTACCTACCACAATTGTTGTTGTCGCCTCCGCTTCCACTCCGTCTGATGTGGTATTGGCTCTCCGAAGCCGCGCTTTATTTATTCGTAAGAAAAATTTTCCTTCTATCTCTAGATCTTTCCAAGCCGCGCACCGTGGTTAGAACTTATGGATATCAATGAATTATCTCAAGAGCAGATCGCTGAAATGCTCGAGTTATTCCGAGAGCTTAAGTTCCAACAAAGGGACCGAGGATCAGAAAGCCAAGATTTACCGTCAGAAATCCTCGCCGATATGGAAAACGTTACCCAGAAGTCCCTTAAAGGAAATCTGCAAAGATTCTCCAAAGACATCACAGCATATGAAGGAGGAAAATGGACCCGAGGCGGAGCCATTAACAAAGCGTTTATACCTGAACTCAAAAAGAAAACACTGGACGCATATTCCGCGATTCAGGCAAGATACAAGGACGCAGACCGCCTTAGAATCTCTGCAAGAGCAGCCACAGAGATCTACGAAGAGATCAAACTTATCGTGGACCGCGGGGGAGGAGAGGATGATGGAATCCTCCTCGAACGGATTATGGAAAAAGCCAGACGTCTGGCGATCTATGGGTTCGCAAATGGCAAACAAATTGACAATGACGCCAAAGAAACTGTCATCCGTAGCCTCAACATCCCCGTCATGGCCCAAGCAGAAGAGCCAGAAGAAGAAGATGACAAGGAACTGGTGTTCTCTCCAGACATGGTCCAGCGAATCCAGCAAGCTCGCTATGAAGATTCCATGCTCAGGGCAGCAACAAGCCACAGACGAGATGGCTATCGACGAGATGGATATAAACGAGACTTCAAAAGAGGAGGAAAGCAATTCAATCCCAGAGGACGTGGAGGATTCCAATATGGCAAGAAATACCAGCCTTTTTTGGACCAAGGTCGTACGGGGGACTCATCCAGTCCACGGACAACTCAGACAAAATCAACAGAACAAAATTACCAGTAAGTGCTCAACTATTGGAGCAAGACGTGGGCCATTACCAGACACCACTGGATGGCATACCACCAGGGGGACGTTTACAAGTATTTGCAAAGCAGTGGAGATCCCTGACTACACACAGATGGGCCAGATCAGTCATATCAGAGGGCTACAGAATACAATGGGACAAATCACCAGCACCATGGCAACCGAGAACGCTGCAATTATCACCAGAAGATCAAACAGCAGTGGATACAGCAGTACAGAACTTCCTACGGACTGGGGTGATAGAAAGATCACCTACCCAGGATGGACGGTTCCTTTCCAATATGTTCACAGTGCAAGAAGCGACGAAACGACGACCCATTCTAGACTGCAAACGTATAAACCAATATATTCAGTGTCATCACTTCAAGATGGAAGGAGTGCCAGCCCTCCGGGAACTGATCGAACCAGGAGATTATATGGCCAAGATAGATTTGAAGGATGCGTATTTAGTGGTGCCAATACACCCAGAGTCCCGCAGGTTCATTTCATTTTCACATCGGGGTACCATATATCAGTACCGAACTTTGCCCTTCGGGCTCAGTGTGGCCCCCAGGGTATTCTCGAAATTGATGCGATTTGCACTAGAACCACTCAGACAAAAGGGAGTTCGTTTAGTTTATTACTTGGACGACATTTGTGTCGTAGCAAAATCGAAGAATTTGCTGGAAGACCACATATCGCAGGTAATACGACAGTTGAAGTCCCTAGGATTCATAATCAATTGGAAGAAGAGTGTCTTGGCGCCTTCGCGTCAGCAAGAATTTCTGGGCTTCAACTTCAACTCATCCACGATGATAATCAAGGTACCAAAGGAGAAACTGGCCAAAATTCAAACCCGGATCCGGCAAGCAGGATTAGCAATACGATCATGTCGATGGATGGCATCTTTGATAGGCAAGATCACAGCAATTATTCCGGCGCTAGGAGAAGCACTTCTACATGTGAGGTACCTTCAGCGAGATTTAGCGAGGAGCCTCAAGAACAAACACAAATGGGAAGCCCCATTTCAGATATCACCGGAGGGACAACAGGAACTGAAATGGTGGTGGACAGAAGCAGCGAGGAAGAATGGTCTACCAATTCGACCAACACAACAACAGAAACCGCAATGCACAATTTATGTGGACGCTTCGGACATTGGCTGGGGAATCAAGTCCCCAATAATGGAAACATCGGGGTCATGGACAGATCACGAAAAAGAACAGTCGATCAATACCAGGGAATTGAAGACGATTTTATTTGCGCTTCAGCTCCACGGGGAAAGATTCAGAAACTCGATGATACAGATGTTTTCGGACAACACAACAGCGATCAAATATGCGATCAAATCTGGGGGCACAGCATCCATACAATTACAGGAATTGGCACTAGCAATTTCAGAAGTCTGCCTGAAATATCAATTAACACTCAAGGTCAACCATATAGCAGGCAAGGAGAATGTAGACGCGGATCGACTCAGTCGACAGAAACCAGCAATCCACGAATGGTCCTTACCCATGAGGTGGTTCAAGAAGATAACCCAGCGATGGGGACGTTTGACAATCGATGCGTTCGCTTCCCGGACGAATACGAAAATCTCACAGTTTTGGAGTTACAAACCGGACCCAATGGCGATGGGAACGGAGGCTTTTTCCCAGACATGGCCGGCGACCAGGCTTTATTTGCATCCACCTTGGAGATTAATCCCACGAGTGATCCACAAGTTACAGGAGGACGGTGTGAAGTCGGCGGTGTTAGTGACCCCCAAGTGGCCAACACAATTCTGGTGGCCCATGATATTAGCGAGAACAACGGCCAAACCAATGGTGATGCCAATAAACAAACGCCTCACTCTGATCGCTTGGAAGTTATCTGGAAAGCCAGGGAAGCGGCAGGATTGGACAGCTCATCAAACGAATTTTTGAAGAAAGCAGCGAGAACAACTACAAATAGGGCATATGACTACAGTTGGCGCAGATGGGCAGAATGGTGCAACAAACAGCTACCACCGCTTGATCCAAGAGACTACGAGATCAACCACATAACAAGATTTCTAGTGGAGAACCAACAACTATCAACCCAATCATTAAACGTCATGCGATCGGCAATTGCCTCCGCCTTTAAGGTTTTACATCCGTCAAAACCGAACATTGCAAGTGATGATAGGATTTTGGCTTTCTTCAGAGCAAAACGCAAGACAAACGTAGATTTGCCACCATCCAGCAAAGACGAAATTTGGAACATCCGGATGGTCCTGGACACGGTCAGAGCATGGGGTAGAACCGAAAAATTATCACTGTTTGATCTGCAACAAAAGACACTTATTTTGCTATGTTTGGCAACAATGTGGAGACCACGTTCAGATTTGGGCCGATTACAATACCGGGACGTTATATGGACAAAATGCGGAGAGGAGATTCAAGGCGTTACTTTGATTTCGAGAGAACCAAAGGAGGCACAATGGAAGAAGTCGAAATTGGGGCGAATAGAGGACACTGAAATGTGCCCGGTACAGACGCTTTCTTTATTCATACAAAGAACAAGAGAGTTCCGCGAGGGTCAATCACTAGATCATACATTGTTCTTGGCTTATTTGGGCACGGGAAAACCAGCAAAATCGATTAGGCCAGCCACAATCGCTTCGTGGATCAAAACTATTTTGAAGCAAAGTGGGATAGATACATCAATCTTTACGGCACATTCGACAAGGGCCGCTTCGGCAACGGCTGCGGTAGAAAATGGAATCGCTAAGGATTCAGTAAAACAGCACGCAAACTGGTCAAGTCAAAGTCAAACTTTTGAGAAATACTACTACAGGCCTAGAAACAAACACGAAGAAGGATCACACATCATAGGAACACTTTTTTCGCCGAATACGGAGAAGGATACCACATCAGACGGAGTGGAAGCGGAGGCGACAACAACAATTGTGGTAGGTACGCCTCACAATGGGACAGTTGTCGCCGAAGCGACAACGATGGAGGATGTGGGTACCCGCCCATGGTTTCGTTGGTTATTTTCATAGACAAACTTTGTTTCCCAACCCTTATTACGTCGAAAAAAGGAGAGCGGTACGCTAGGGAAAGATCTAGAGATAGAAGGAAAATTTTTCTTACGAATAAATAAAGCGCGGCTTCGGAGAGCCAATACCACATCCTCCATCGTTGTCGCTTCGGCGACAACTGTCCCATTGTCCTATGTTACACGCATACAGCATCAAGCATAAATGATTGGTATCTACATAACTTCATAGCGTATCTTGTTTTGAAGATGATAAACACCTTAAAACAAACATAACAGTGAGAATGTTAAATTGTATCCGTTTGCAACATTAACAATGATTATGTATGGAAATTGTTAGTTTTAATGGCACGACCCCTTTGTTCAATTGAAACGAACCAATAGATGCGGCTTATAATGTGACATCATATATTCATTGTTAGTAAGAGATGAATGCTATAGAAAGAATACAGCATATACACGCTGTCAGCGCTTCCTAAGTAAAAAGCTTTTAACATTACAGCTTTGCAGCCGCGTACCCTGCCGACAATCTGGAGAGCCATCCAATCAGTTTAGCATCTGGTTCTGTTTCTAACCATCATTGGAGAGTATCAACAACTTGGGGGCAAATATTTCACAGACTGCAAGGTGTTCAACAAACCATACTTTCCCTAGTGGTTTGCTAAGATAACAGTATATTTATCACATTCTCTATCGATTGTGTCTCAATACGAAAAGAGCCACCTATAATACTAACAAATTATGGGATAGTATCCTCTAACTGAATACTTCTATGTATTTGCCAATCTAATGAAAGAATCTGGTCGTCGATTGGCGTAATGTTTCATGTGCAAGAAAACATGCAATATGTTGGATGTAGTCATAGAGTCTCCATTTCAAAACATAGCCGTACGTGATTTGTTAGAGCATGTCAGTACAGTATGAATTTTCGAGTCTTCCTAGCCTCGCGCATCTTTTCCTTCTTTTGCATTTTGTTAAGTCTTGCTTTTTGACAGACTCGAGATATTTGGGATCGTAAGATATTCGTCAACGAGGAACACAAAAGTAGGACCCTACCAAAAGCGAAATCAGTCATTCATGAAATATTATGCAACCACTTATAGCTTTCGTTGTCTGGCTTTTTGTTCCATGTATTGTGGACAACATCAGGGCATTGCAATGATGCAACATATACCATGACTGAGGAAAGATTGCTAGAGCATAAAAAAACTAAAACAGATCTTGCAATTATATGAAAATAGTATTGTGACGTACGTAATGTGGCCTTTTTTTGGTGTTTAAGATTGCTCTTTTTATGATACCAATAACTGCGTATATTGAGCTCAACGATGCTAGTAGAGGATAAGACATTGATCCTTAAACTTTAGTACGTTCTCTTAAGGCAACTTGTTTTCATTTAGCAATACACCATGTGCAGGTATAAAGAAATTAACGTGTCGTTGCAGGCTATTCACCTCCTGCCATTCATTTTACCATATCTTCAATCCATGACCGAAATTTCGGAAGACTTGGCATGTTTTTCATGCTCAAGCATCACGATAATCGATGATTTCTTTATGTGTGTATCATCCAGTAAGTCTGCTGATCTTTTCATTTGGCATAGGCTCTGGCTTCCGTCATCCGTACCACAGAAGTTTCAGATAGAAACAGTAAACATAAATCATCTTCTCTTTTCAGTTATTGTTATACCCAAACGAACGGTGAGTCTGCAAGAAGGTAATTCAAACAAGGTGCATGCGTGTTCATGAGTGGGAAAGAGCAAGTAAATTCGACTGGAGACGACTCGTTTCTTCCAATTAGGCACCACTGGTATGTGCAGGGTTTAACTTTGCAATGGATAAATTTACCTCCTGGTCAAAGGGCTCTGTTGCCACTACTAAAAGGCCGGTCGTGGATCTTTTTGAACGGTGCCTTATCCTGAGCTGAACAAGGTGTCCGTCGGGAAAGGAAAAAAGAATTTGCCTACTCCGTGAATTCTTGCTGGGCGCAAAATTGTGCACTTTGGAAGTCCACAACTGTTTTTGTCTAACCCAGAGCTGCCTGTTTCTTTCACCGAACCCACATCGCTAACATCTTTAACTTCTTAAATATGTCGTCCCACTCAGCGTTAAACGGTGGCTCAGTGTCCTCTGGATCGTCTTTGAACTCTCCTCATGTTTCGCCGGTTGATTCACCCTACATGCCACCGGGCGACTTGCCATGGGACCAACTCCAAAACCAATTCGCACAACAAATGTCCCTACAGCTTCCACCTTCAGCAGTACAAGCACCCATGCAGTCTTCAAAGTCTGGAGGTAGTAACACTTTTGTTCATAAACTCTACAAGTAAGACATGGTTTAATCTGTGCTGCTCGGTTGCCTTTCTAATTCATCCACCAGTATGGTCGTCGACAAACAATACCAGCACCTGATCGCGTGGACATATTCAGGGACCTCTTTCATTGTATGTAACATTACCGAATTTTCGCGCGACGTCCTTCCCAAGCACTTCAAGCATAACAATTTCAGCAGCTTCGTGCGCCAGCTTAATATGCAAGTAACTTCGTCGGCCGCATTTCATTCATGTCTTCTGACTTGCATATAACTTCCCCTTTTAGGTATGGCTTTCACAAGGTCAATAAGTCGCCACGCGGTCACCGTACCTTGGCAGAGAACCAGATCTGGGAATTCTCGCATCCAAAATTCTCAAGGGGACGCCCAGACTTGTTGGAAGAGATAAAAAGGAAAGCACTGGATTCAGATGTTGTACGCAAAGACAACGGCGACACAAACTCTCTTATGGTATCGATGAAGATGGCACAGTCTGATATGATGCAACAGTTAGTACATCTACAAGAGAATTTTGCGCAAGTGGTGAGGGAATTAGCGGAAACAAGACGACGACAAAACGCACAGCAAGCCATGATGAAGTCGATGATGGAATTTATGACGAAGCAATACGGTGCGTTATGTAAGTAGATCCGACCTTATTTTTGGTGTGATTTTCATAGACTAACTGGATTACAAATACTTAGTCCCTCCAGAATTGAACTTTGATGCCTACGATGTGAAGTCAGATCCCGAAAGACCACCGCCAATATATGTTACGTCTCATGATGCAAACGCCAATACACATCAATCACAACACTTTTATTTCGGTAACCAACAATCACCATCACCAAGTCGAACATCTACACCTGAACCGAACTATTCCCATTTACCAACCCGTCCTCCTGCCCCCTTGACCGTTCAAACGCAGAATCTTCATCATCAGTCTCCACGTCTCGATGTTGCTATACCTACTATGGATCCGTCACCACTCTCGCCATCATCGTCATCGTTGAGCGCATACCAAGCCGCCATCAATACGCCACTTCCACCCAGCCCGAACCCATGTGCTTTCTTATCGGATGACGACGCCACTAGCATGTATAGTCCACGCAGTCCACATACTCCCAACATAATTCCCAATACAGACAACAATTATCAACACCAACAGCATTATTTTTTGCAACATACACAGCAGAATTATGTACAGTCCAATGCCGATGAGGCAACAATGAATCTCAACGTGAGCGCACAAGGATTAAGCTAAATAGCTTGCATGAAATAAACTTTTGATTTACTATCCCACTGCTTATCAAACTTTATCTCTGTGGAGTTCGTTTTCATGATGGATCTTGCTCACGGTCAATTGCAAGGTATAGCAAGAGTAACAATCACTTACGATACCATGCTTTGCAGAATGTGTGTTCTCACGCCCGAATTGGTTCCTGTCCCTTTCTATCTTTCCGTTCTTGGTTAGTTGCTTGGCGTTGCATATCGCAAAGTCGGAGTCCTAGTACCTGACGAAGCCACTGTCATCCGACTATGCCGCAGTCAGGGCAAAGTATACATATATATGAAGATCGCTACAAAGGCAATTATGCAGCATATCTATCTTGCATGAGCTGATATTTAAATGAAACGGATTCCACCAAAAAGACCGTCGTGCGTATATTGATGGCAGACATCGCCAGTCGTCGTCTACAACTGAGAAGGCTCAATGTGCAATATTATTAGAAACAACCACCGAATAGAAATACGAAAGACTTGAGGAACACTGGTAAACTGCTCTTTCAAGTCAAAAAAACTTTACGCGATGCCTTCGCTATCGGTCAGGCTATAGGAGGTTGCTATTTGGCAAGCAAATACTTTGAACTACTAATTTATTTATATCGTTTTATACGGAATTTGAAAAGCGTAACCGGCCGATACGAAGGTTCTCTTTGGAACCGTGTACGTTTTTCTCCTGAGCTGGCGAGAGTTATTCGCGAGGCTGGCCATTGCATAAGGCATTATGGGTACGACTTTCTGTAGATTATAAAAGCCCGGACTCGCTAGGTCAGGGTGGAAACGAATGGGACATCAGCCATGTTATTGAATCTGCTAAAGAGCTGGAAAAATTGGTGTTGATGTGATTAGATCGCTCCAGCGGAGGCAAAATCCCAAATCCCCAAATGGCCCACACAATATCTTCCGGGATTTGATCTCTTTCCTTCCGGGTACGAGAAATTTGACGGTCTCACCACCCCTTCCTTAAGTAGGCATACTAAACAACCTCTCCTGCGGAATAACCTAATAGCACTAGCCTCGCATTATGCTAGATCTGGGGACCAGAGACAAAAAGGTCAGTGGTAGTAGAAAGCAAAGTTGTTTACCAGCTAGGCTTCCCGTCATATTAAGGAAGAAAGCAGGAAGTAGTAGTGTTTCTTTTATTTTTTGGGGGGGAAGGGTAGTTGTTACAATATCTTGGGTAGTCCATAAATGAACTTGTTACAGAATGTCTCGCATTGAAAATAGTCTAGAAATCAGTGTATCAATTTTAATTTTTAGAAACAAACTCATTACTGAGTCCAACGGTATTTTGACCTAGAATCACAGGTGCTCTTTCCATAACAGAAAGGGAAGGAAAGATGTAGGAGAGCAAACGGCAGCAGTATATACATAGATCCAACTGAACCATAGCAGAATTGCTTAGTAGATAAATGGTAAAAGCGGATATATCATGCGGAGGATGATCTATACCTTCCTTAACAACTGTTGCCTGGCCAATTCCGTCATGGACATACTATAGGGCTGTACTCTAATATAGACGCATCAAATTTTTTGTGCGGAATTCGGCATACAATATCAGCGATAGTACGGGTGAGAAACTTTTTAGTAGCGTGCTAATGGAGAGCTGGTTAATTGGGAAGCTGAAGACATCGATGCGTTGCCAATAGAAAATGACGGTGAACTCATCATGACACGTCCACTTTCCGTAGCGTCTGAGTAAGGAAAGGGCTGCTTTCGGCATGGGACGATACTAGTCATGGCGTTGTAATGGATTCGATCGTTTTCGAGTTCGTTCAATTCGCTCTCGCTTAGACCATTGGATGTACTTTTAACAACGTTCGATCTGGCGGATGCTGCGAGTTCAATGGACGTATAAACGTTGTCGATTTGATCAGCAATGTCATCATCGTTCTGCTGCGTCGTATGAATAGCTGTTGAACTGGGTCCAAAAGAGAGACCAGGTAACATGCTTGTTATTTGAGGGCTAGTGGTAGAAGGATTAGCCTGATTCCGTTAGACAGATGAATGGATGGGTTACTTTAGAATGACGGCAAATCCGATGATCAATGTCGTTACTTCGCCAATATAGAGCGATATGACAGACAGCGCCACGCTACCGAAAAAGCTTCTTGTGATTGTTTCCCGCATATTGATGTAGACGATGAGAAGAATAGCAAGCAGCCATACACAGGCGCTTCCTCCAACACTCACGATCTTGACCTTGACAAGGCACATTTTGATTTTTGTAATATTCACTTGGCTATCGTTCTGTAGCTCCAAATGGTATTTTAATAGTGCTACCATGCGGATACCAGCAAATACGATAAGTGCTCCAAGACATATGCAGTAAGCTGTCCAGAGAGAATAAAGCGCACTGGTGAAAGTTACGGCCATGGCAATGTCCCCTTGTTCTGCATACAGGCCAGATAGAACGGAGCAGATGTTGTTCGAAACAAAGGGTAAGCTGATAATCAACGCACAACTGACGTCTAGGATGAAACTGGATGCGAATCGGACATTGTATATAGCGAGGCTACTCTATGTATAGGAGTCAACAAGGGTAGCGAACTTTTTCACAACCAAACAACAACAGTAAAAAAAGGGTCCTACTTCTGATAAGGTATGCACAATTCCAAATAAATAACATGAGAGTGCACAGAACCCAAATTGCCAGGGAAGCTCAAAGATGACTTTCAGATGTCTTAATAGGTCGGTCAAATATTAAGATGTTTGCCAAACTTACAGGATCTGAAGATGGCATTTGGTATAACGTCCGTTACGCATATAATTGATTGGACCATCCTGACTGCAGAAAAAAGAAAAGTTAAGCACAAAAAGAGATTACTTGACTTGGGGTTCGTACATAGATTGAATAAGATGCCGAAGAAACACATGGATTCAATAGGTTTAGGTCGTATGAAGCCAGCCCTCACATAGAAAATGGTCTGCTTTCTGTAATACAAGCGCCAATACAATACGCCTATAGCTGTGTGCTTGTCAGGATGGAACAGATTGCTTAAGCTTTCTTTACCGAGGATTGAGATGAGGGCTGATAACGAGGCTTGACCGATATAGATAAGTTGTAATGCTCTATGTCCACGGCAATCCGCAATGGTCAATCGCCAATCACAATAACAGCGTTCTCCATTGTCGCATATTCTCCAAAATGTTGTTTCTGTAGGATGATCGTTCATGAAATCATAAAAAAGAGAAAGCGAGGACAAGATGTAAATGGGTGTAAGTTTGTTTTAAAAAAAAAGAAAACAAAATCTTGTTCCGTATCAGAAGCAAGTTGTGTATGATCGCTGTTAAAAAAAGAAAAAGAAAAAAAGGCAATGCTTTATATGCACCAAGTATTGTGTGAAGAATAGTTCTCCAAGCGTATTGTAATCAGAAATTAATCATGGTGTCACCAAAGCAACAAGTGGGACAAATAAGGTAATCACAGAATCAGGTAAAAGAAAAAAACTCGTTTTCTATGCCAAGTTTCATAGTACTTGTGGAGTGTATGTTATATTAAGGCAGAAAGCTATGGATTTGCCCTTGATCGGTTATTTTGTTGTCTCTTGTGTAGTTTAGCACTAAAGGTTCTCATGGAGAGGAGAAGACGCGGAGCATAATTTGTCGGAGATGAATTTACGCATTGATCCTCTCCTGCTTTCCAAGCGAAAACACATTCTGGGAAACGGAAAAAGGAAAATACTCAACAACAAATAATCCCAGGCAACTTGTTTTAAGCACATTTGGAGAGAAATAAAACGAATAACGTGTGCTGGAAATCACAAAAAATTTCATGACTCTCAAGGTCAAATTCATACTTTCCGAAATCGGGATTTGGTGTATCGTCCTTTTCTCTTTGATTGGTTTGGTAAACAAGAATGATTCCTCGGCAACTAATACACTTTCCCACAGGGTTATGAAAATCATTTTTGGTTTAGGTTCTATCTTTCAAAACCAGATACGCCATGAAAAAGGGAAAAGTTTCATACCACGATCACGAAAGGCGCATTGCAGATTTCCTTTCCTTTGACTTAAACCTTTTTCATCTTGTGCTGTTTGGTCTGGCCGGTTGGCATGTCGTACATTAAGATACATATCTGCTAATCCTCGCAGTCAAACTTTTGCTACATTGAAAGCTGCCAACAATAGATAATTAATCATGACAAAAAAATGGCAGCTGAAAAAAAAAAGGAGCATGCTTAAAGTCTGACCCGTAAACTTTGTTAAGCGTGCTTCTAGCGTACGGAAATAGTCATGCAGATCCCTGTGATCATGGACAGCGAATCCCCAATATAGCATGACATGGCCGAAAATTTTCCTATTTTCTTACTCTGTATCCATCGAGTAGTTCGTGTCACGATCATATGTACAACAAAAAACTGGACTAGAAGGAGTGAGCCATTCAGGTCACTTGAGTTAGAAAGTTTATATGTCAAAATTTACCGCCAATCCGTAGCAAGATATATTAACCAACGTCTTGATAGATCTGCTTTAAATTTTATGGAAAGTGCTTATCTATAAGAGCAACGATGGAAAGGATGATTTTTGAATGAGTAACAAAGTATGCATTACTTATATTTTACGTTATAAGCAATCATTTGCACCTGACTCAAATGTGTTAAAGGGAGACAGAGCTGGGATCTTTCTTTTTTGTCTAGGCTATGCAGTAAGCGAGGATGGGGGGACACGGAATGAGCTAAACAGAAACGGAAGCTATAAACGATTGACAAGCAACTTAACTGTTTATGCATGCTACGATTTTGTGTGATATATGCAGTCAAGGCAGAACGAAATGGAGCTTACTAGTTCAAATTTCTGCTGAACAATAGAGCGGGATAAAGAGACCTCCTTAATTCCTACAAACCTTACCCACGTGGCTAATACTGCACGACACTCACAATATTGATTATTCGCACTGTCCGCCCACATAGGTGGTAATTGAGATGAAAGCATTTTTTTAGAGGTGACAGCAAATTCACAGCTCCTGCAAATATCGGTTAAAACAGCCTGCGACTATTTTGAGACCGTTCGTATTATAACAAAGATTTTCCTCACAGCTCATGTTTCCCTGCATGATTAACTAACTGAATGTAATGAGTATGAAGCGACAGATTAGCTCAAACAAGGACGACAATAACTATGATGAGACTGAACCGTGTCTGTAAAACCGGCCTGCAAAGCCCTCTTTGAAAAGTGTGGCAGATAGTGAATAGCGTAAGACTCCCAAAGATAAAGTCTTACGGATGCGCACATTTTGGCATTGGCCATTTATAGCAAATGTGAAAAGCCAAGTTCGGGAAAAAATTTTTGATTGCTGGAAAGACATAATTTAATGAATATGCAAATCTATGATTGGACATGGCTACACAACCTAAAGCAGGCAATGGTTTGCGTAACAAAAGGCTGAGGTGAAGATAAGATTTGGAAGGGCAATGAAAGGGAAATTTTGAACTTTCGATTGATAGGCAAGCTTCTATATACCAAATCATGCTTTTTACACCGAGTTACCGAACTTTCCTACTTCTCTCCTTTGGAACGCCCGAGCGTTCATTACTTGCAGTCACTGCTCGATAGTAACATATTACTAGCTTGAAGCTTGACCGGACTTGGTGATTAAAATCATGCGTACCGTATCAAGGTCACGGATATCTCCTCTTTTGTGGAGTGGCAGCGGAGATATTAAAGTTACTTCGCTTATATAAAAAGCTGAGCTTGACGCTAATAAATCACATTTGTATCAGGAGACAAAAAAGAGAGACTAGCATAGCGTCAGCAGTAAGTGTTTCATTGCTTAAATTTAGCTTTAGTCAAGGTCCATGAAAATGGGTCAAGTAATCTGAATGAGGATCGTGACAAACGTCCTGGTTTTTCTATGCAAACATGAGTCATATCTCATGGAGTTGGACCAGCAAAAGCAAGTGAGAGTCAGCACCAGCAAAATACTATTCAGCCGCCAATTCGCATCAAAAGTCAATGGATAAATACTTAGTTTTACCAATGTCGAAACGATGGCTGAAACCATAGCTGCTTACTCTCGATCTCTGTGTATAAAACAACAAACACGCTTGCATTTCTATCACGATTATTCATTGACAATTTATTGCGAGGAAAAGGCGAGTTTGTTCTTACCAAGAGCTGCTTTGTGATAAAAGTCTCTTCTCCGCAAACATAGTTAGGTAAGGTACGACAGGAAAAAACGTCAGTAGAGATTTGTAATTGTAGTTAGCGGGTACGAAGAAAACAACTGTAATCAATCGATGACAGCTATTGGATAACGGGCGTAAAAGCGATATCGACTTGGATAGTAAATATTCTTTGTTTCTTCAACTGCAGATTTTCTCCCTGATGTTCTCATACTGGGGTCTACCATACGCATGCACGGTATCTTTGGGCTCCTGATACAGCACAGAACAATTATAGTAAAAATTGGATGTTCCTGTATAGCTTCTAATAAATGGAACCAATAGGCTGAGGTACTTCGACAAAATATAATTCTAGTAGAGCCGTTTGGTGAAAAACTGTTCTTCTTGTCGTAAGGAGAGCATTTCAGTAATTCTCTGCGACATTTATGCTTTTATAACCAGCATCATTGATTCCATTCGTTGCGAGCTTATTCTTTGGGTTGGACGACAGCTGATACCGAGTTTTTAAGCATATAGAGGCAATAGCCTTAATTTACAGTCTGCTGCGCCGGAAATGCCTTGATCATCTCTCTATCTCGTGTGAAAGAGAAGGGATGATAATTGTTGGGTATAAGCCCATTAATTTAAGTTGTCCATACAGATATAAGCGTTTTCATTATTTACACAGCCTATAAACATGGTACATCTCCGAGACTTAAATGGATCAGCTCTGTCTTACCTAGGACACTTCCCATCCACGAGGTCCCCCGCATATGAACTATATATAGATTTTCATCTTAAGACCAAGCGCTTGCATCTTAGTAAGCCAGAACCTAACAGACATACACATTGAATGCGGAAAAACTATGTATTATAAGTAGAGGTTCCACATTTAAATCGTCCTTTAAAATAAATGCCATCTAACGCAAGGAAAAGCTGTTGAAAAAACATTGTATCTTGTATAGATCCTAGATTCTATTAACAAAACTGCAGCCAGTTGCAAGACTTTTGTCCATTTAAGCACATTTGAGGAGTGAGTGGAAGCTCAGACGGACACTAACCTAACTTTCTACTCTTTTTGTCCGATGCACAAGTCTTTTGTTCATATTTAATTTTTTCTCTTTGCTACCCGTTACATCAGCTAGCACCACCGGGAAAATGATCGTAATAATCGATGATGCATTCGAGAATAATCATAGAAACTGACCATAGAAATAATCACGGAAATACACTTTTTTATGATTATTCTATGATTATTTTATACGATTAATCCATTACGGCATAGAATCCGAAGATAATGGGACAGTTGTCGCCGAAGCGACAACGATGGAGGATGTGGTATTGGCTCTCCGAAGCCGCGCTTTATTTATTCGTAAGAAAAATTTTCCTTCTATCTCTAGATCTTTCCCTAGCGTACCGCTCTCCTTTTTTCGACGTAATAAGGGTTGGGAAACAAAGTTTGTCTATGAAAATAACCAACGAAACCATGGGCGGGTACCCACATCCTCCATCGTTGTCGCTTCGGCGACAACTGTCCCATTGTGAGGCGTACCTACCACAATTGTTGTTGTCGCCTCCGCTTCCACTCCGTCTGATGTGGTATCCTTCTCCGTATTCGGCGAAAAAAGTGTTCCTATGATGTGTGATCCTTCTTCGTGTTTGTTTCTAGGCCTGTAGTAGTATTTCTCAAAAGTTTGACTTTGACTTGACCAGTTTGCGTGCTGTTTTACTGAATCCTTAGCGATTCCATTTTCTACCGCAGCCGTTGCCGAAGCGGCCCTTGTCGAATGTGCCGTAAAGATTGATGTATCTATCCCACTTTGCTTCAAAATAGTTTTGATCCACGAAGCGATTGTGGCTGGCCTAATCGATTTTGCTGGTTTTCCCGTGCCCAAATAAGCCAAGAACAATGTATGATCTAGTGATTGACCCTCGCGGAACTCTCTTGTTCTTTGTATGAATAAAGAAAGCGTCTGTACCGGGCACATTTCAGTGTCCTCTATTCGCCCCAATTTCGACTTCTTCCATTGTGCCTCCTTTGGTTCTCTCGAAATCAAAGTAACGCCTTGAATCTCCTCTCCGCATTTTGTCCATATAACGTCCCGGTATTGTAATCGGCCCAAATCTGAACGTGGTCTCCACATTGTTGCCAAACATAGCAAAATAAGTGTCTTTTGTTGCAGATCAAACAGTGATAATTTTTCGGTTCTACCCCATGCTCTGACCGTGTCCAGGACCATCCGGATGTTCCAAATTTCGTCTTTGCTGGATGGTGGCAAATCTACGTTTGTCTTGCGTTTTGCTCTGAAGAAAGCCAAAATCCTATCATCACTTGCAATGTTCGGTTTTGACGGATGTAAAACCTTAAAGGCGGAGGCAATTGCCGATCGCATGACGTTTAATGATTGGGTTGATAGTTGTTGGTTCTCCACTAGAAATCTTGTTATGTGGTTGATCTCGTAGTCTCTTGGATCAAGCGGTGGTAGCTGTTTGTTGCACCATTCTGCCCATCTGCGCCAACCGTAGTCATATGCCCTATTTGTAGTTGTTCTCGCTGCTTTCTTCAAAAATTCGTTTGATGAGCTGTCCAATCCTGCCGCTTCCCTGGCTTTCCAGATAACTTCCAAGCGATCAGAGTGAGGCGTTTGTTTATTGGCATCACCATTGGTTTGGCCGTTGTTCTCGCTAATATCATGGGCCACCAGAATTGTGTTGGCCACTTGGGGGTCACTAACACCGCCGACTTCACACCGTCCTCCTGTAACTTGTGGATCACTCGTGGGATTAATCTCCAAGGTGGATGCAAATAAAGCCTGGTCGCCGGCCATGTCTGGGAAAAAGCCTCCGTTCCCATCGCCATTGGGTCCGGTTTGTAACTCCAAAACTGTGAGATTTTCGTATTCGTCCGGGAAGCGAACGCATCGATTGTCAAACGTCCCCATCGCTGGGTTATCTTCTTGAACCACCTCATGGGTAAGGACCATTCGTGGATTGCTGGTTTCTGTCGACTGAGTCGATCCGCGTCTACATTCTCCTTGCCTGCTATATGGTTGACCTTGAGTGTTAATTGATATTTCAGGCAGACTTCTGAAATTGCTAGTGCCAATTCCTGTAATTGTATGGATGCTGTGCCCCCAGATTTGATCGCATATTTGATCGCTGTTGTGTTGTCCGAAAACATCTGTATCATCGAGTTTCTGAATCTTTCCCCGTGGAGCTGAAGCGCAAATAAAATCGTCTTCAATTCCCTGGTATTGATCGACTGTTCTTTTTCGTGATCTGTCCATGACCCCGATGTTTCCATTATTGGGGACTTGATTCCCCAGCCAATGTCCGAAGCGTCCACATAAATTGTGCATTGCGGTTTCTGTTGTTGTGTTGGTCGAATTGGTAGACCATTCTTCCTCGCTGCTTCTGTCCACCACCATTTCAGTTCCTGTTGTCCCTCCGGTGATATCTGAAATGGGGCTTCCCATTTGTGTTTGTTCTTGAGGCTCCTCGCTAAATCTCGCTGAAGGTACCTCACATGTAGAAGTGCTTCTCCTAGCGCCGGAATAATTGCTGTGATCTTGCCTATCAAAGATGCCATCCATCGACATGATCGTATTGCTAATCCTGCTTGCCGGATCCGGGTTTGAATTTTGGCCAGTTTCTCCTTTGGTACCTTGATTATCATCGTGGATGAGTTGAAGTTGAAGCCCAGAAATTCTTGCTGACGCGAAGGCGCCAAGACACTCTTCTTCCAATTGATTATGAATCCTAGGGACTTCAACTGTCGTATTACCTGCGATATGTGGTCTTCCAGCAAATTCTTCGATTTTGCTACGACACAAATGTCGTCCAAGTAATAAACTAAACGAACTCCCTTTTGTCTGAGTGGTTCTAGTGCAAATCGCATCAATTTCGAGAATACCCTGGGGGCCACACTGAGCCCGAAGGGCAAAGTTCGGTACTGATATATGGTACCCCGATGTGAAAATGAAATGAACCTGCGGGACTCTGGGTGTATTGGCATCACTAAATACGCATCCTTCAAATCTATCTTGGCCATATAATCTCCTGGTTCGATCAGTTCCCGGAGGGCTGGCACTCCTTCCATCTTGAAGTGATGACACTGAATATATTGGTTTATACGTTTGCAGTCTAGAATGGGTCGTCGTTTCGTCGCTTCTTGCACTGTGAACATATTGGAAAGGAACCGTCCATCCTGGGTAGGTGATCTTTCTATCACCCCAGTCCGTAGGAAGTTCTGTACTGCTGTATCCACTGCTGTTTGATCTTCTGGTGATAATTGCAGCGTTCTCGGTTGCCATGGTGCTGGTGATTTGTCCCATTGTATTCTGTAGCCCTCTGATATGACTGATCTGGCCCATCTGTGTGTAGTCAGGGATCTCCACTGCTTTGCAAATACTTGTAAACGTCCCCCTGGTGGTATGCCATCCAGTGGTGTCTGGTAATGGCCCACGTCTTGCTCCAATAGTTGAGCACTTACTGGTAATTTTGTTCTGTTGATTTTGTCTGAGTTGTCCGTGGACTGGATGAGTCCCCCGTACGACCTTGGTCCAAAAAAGGCTGGTATTTCTTGCCATATTGGAATCCTCCACGTCCTCTGGGATTGAATTGCTTTCCTCCTCTTTTGAAGTCTCGTTTATATCCATCTCGTCGATAGCCATCTCGTCTGTGGCTTGTTGCTGCCCTGAGCATGGAATCTTCATAGCGAGCTTGCTGGATTCGCTGGACCATGTCTGGAGAGAACACCAGTTCCTTGTCATCTTCTTCTTCTGGCTCTTCTGCTTGGGCCATGACGGGGATGTTGAGGCTACGGATGACAGTTTCTTTGGCGTCATTGTCAATTTGTTTGCCATTTGCGAACCCATAGATCGCCAGACGTCTGGCTTTTTCCATAATCCGTTCGAGGAGGATTCCATCATCCTCTCCTCCCCCGCGGTCCACGATAAGTTTGATCTCTTCGTAGATCTCTGTGGCTGCTCTTGCAGAGATTCTAAGGCGGTCTGCGTCCTTGTATCTTGCCTGAATCGCGGAATATGCGTCCAGTGTTTTCTTTTTGAGTTCAGGTATAAACGCTTTGTTAATGGCTCCGCCTCGGGTCCATTTTCCTCCTTCATATGCTGTGATGTCTTTGGAGAATCTTTGCAGATTTCCTTTAAGGGACTTCTGGGTAACGTTTTCCATATCGGCGAGGATTTCTGACGGTAAATCTTGGCTTTCTGATCCTCGGTCCCTTTGTTGGAACTTAAGCTCTCGGAATAACTCGAGCATTTCAGCGATCTGCTCTTGAGATAATTCATTGATATCCATAAGTTCTAACCACGGTGCGCGGCTTGGAAAGATCTAGAGATAGAAGGAAAATTTTTCTTACGAATAAATAAAGCGCGGCTTCGGAGAGCCAATACCACATCAGACGGAGTGGAAGCGGAGGCGACAACAACAATTGTGGTAGGTACGCCTCACAATTTAAAGGATACGTTCTGCGTTCATCATATAATTTGATGATTACATTTACATAAACGGACCAATAATAAATGATGGTTTACATATTAAATTCAGGATGATAGGATTTGAACGCATGTTTTATTTATAGGCTTAAGACATTGAGGCATGTCTCATGGTTGCTTTTGGTGGATATCATATACGGCCAAATACAATAGCTTCTTCCATTTGCTTCAGTAGCAGCTTTAGTTACTATACCTAGGAAGTTATCAACGTTGACGCAGTCAACAACATACAATTTTTCTGTCAGAGCACCAAAGAAAATAGACACTGTTGGTGAAAACGTCTGCTTTGGTTCAATGTACTCCTACGAAGGCCAGTGTCATGGTCTCATTCTCTACAAGCTCGAAATCGAAATATACTTTCCCAAAGTAGTGCTTCGTCTTCATACAGATCTGTTGTCTGTTGGTTGGAGGATCTGATAATTTCCATTAGTTATATATTCTAGGTACTATGTGCTTACCTATCGATATCTATGGCCAAACGAACAAAGTGGGCAGCACGGTTGCGCTCCGAACGTTTCAGGATGCTACTACTGAACACTATGTAATTATGCCATAAACACCCCGAGTATTTGAAGGTGCCAGGTGTACTGTTAGGCAGACCCATTCGTCGATAAAAGGCCTCTAAGGCTCTTTCAAAAGCAAAAGCAGGGATGCCAGCAACGGTATATTCATCGTATCTAATGATGCATGCTTAAGAGGATCTTGTATCTCTGGTATTACATCAGCTACAGTTTGGTCCGTGTCATTTTAGCCTTCATATGCTTCAATATCTGTTTCTTTCCGTGCATCAGGCCCGATGTACCATGCTCGTGCTAATTTGACCATGACCCTGACGGCGTTTGGTCCTGGTAGCCTTCAGAGCGATTAATCAGCTCTAGACGCCAATGGTAAGTTCTATTGACCTAGTAGTAAAGTACTAGAAAGCAGCAAACCTCTAATTATAGCCAGTACATGCAAGAGATAATGCTGGTTAGACGTAAATTGAAAGACGTACCATTTATTTTGACCAGTTCCAGCAGATATCTATGCCACAGCTATATGTCAGTAGGATAGTCATACCAAGATTGAAATTTTCGAAAATCAGAAGTCTTAGGCTTCATCGCAATAAGGTTAGCCTCTGTGATCTGGTACTGAAGGCTGCGTTAACATGCTATTATTATGCCCTTGTAGCTTTAGACTTTTCTATTGAAAATGACCTGACGATGAGGCTAGCGCAACCTATAAAAAAGAAATCAGCTAGTCAATGGCCCTCTTTACTGGATTTACCTATTTTCCTCGAAAGGCCACTACTATGGGGTTTCATGATGCTTCATATAATTCATAATACAGATGAGAATAGAGGCACCTATCTGAAAGAGAATAGCAGACCATACATGTGGTTCTTACTTTGAATCGATGCAAAAGAAAAAGTGTCAATACCATGACATATTGAATGCATTTTATCAATACCAGAGAGCTCTGCTCTATGGAATGCAAACCGTATAGGCAACTAACATCAACCTTTATAGGAGTGAAGATGCTGAAACAACAACGTTAATTATCCTTATTTCAGGAGCAGTTCAATAGCCTTTTGCAGTGCTCCACTTAACAGGATACTTAGGTTTTCGTTGATGCGTCTGAAGACCTAAATTTTTATTAGAAGATATGATTGCTTGTTTGGAATATTATGGTTTGAGAATACGCCTTCACTGATGGGACTTCTATACCAGCCGCACTCTAGATCTCTGGGCGAGCGAGCAAGTTAAGTTTCTTAGTAGGCGCGTTTAGATGGGGTAGTCTTAGTTCAAATGGGGGAAAAAGAACAAACTGTTGAGCGAGAAAAAAGTTGCCTCAAATACACGTAGGACAAATTAAACTTCGCATCCGGAGGAACGAATTGGAAGCCTCCACTTGAGGAAACGGATAAAGTGTAACGTTCAAAATTTCAGTCTAAAGTTAGTTTCAAATTTCATAGATCTTATATATGCAAGTTTTACAATTATAAGTACAACTAAATTTATCAGGTTACGACTTCCCTAAGAAATGCTGAGTATATGTTCCATAATGATATGTTACTTTACTAACACTGTTTATTTAAAACAGTAATGGTGGCAATGGGCCTGTAAGAAGGCATTGAAACAGATCTTAATCGATAAATAAATGCTTATAATCTTGTTCATAATACTTTGATTCCTAAAGATATTGTATAAGATCGTCATTGTAAATTAGAAGATAACAATACATTTCCAAAGACAATCGAAGTATGTTATTATATTGTAAGATTTATAATATAAAGCAGGGTATACAGGAAGAAAAGCAAAAGAAAAAGGGGATTCTATGATGAGCCATCGATAATCATAAAAACTGATGTTAAGTCCAGCAAGGATGTGACTTACAATTGCAAACACAGATTTCTAGGTTATAACCGATACTAATCAGAGAAATAAACATATGTTTCTATGATTACTCTATGATTGATCCTATAATACGCTATCATAGGATTTGTATGATCATCATAGAATTATCTTATAATTTATCGTTGAATTTTATAATCCATCGTATAGCTATAATAGACATCATAGAACTAGTCATAGAAACGCCCCATTTCTATGAATAATTTTCTAATAGTGTATATGATACCTTACCCTCTTGGCCAAACTCACCAATCGACTATTTGTCAGTACCGCAAAGATATTCCTTTGTCCCGCCATGAAGGCCCAAATTTTAAGCTTTTATCAGCATACCACGATTTATTGGGAGTGGATCTAATCATGTAGATACTCATAACAGGCACCCAACATAGCCGTTGTATACCCTGGCATCTGAGTTAGATGCCTGGTGGCCAACTTTTTCCTTCCCCCGATGTCACATAGGATACACTAGTTATAACTATGCAATCCTATTAATTAAACTGACTTCCCAAGACCCCACCACGCAAAGCCTCCCAACAACAATATTGGACACAACTTTGGCCCAAACTGGATATGCTCCTATTGGAACTGGGCATTCTTACACACCCCGATGGCGATTTTTCTTCTTCCAGTAATAGACCTCTACTTCCGCATCAGGACTTTCTTGCCTGGTTGTCCTCTTCAAACTCCCTCCCTCTCCAGAATACATCCACCACAGTTTAGACCCCCTATAAGATTTTATTTTATTTTTTATTTCTTCTTTTTCTTTTCCTCGCTCTCAACACTGCGCTTCTTTCTACAATAATTTGTACCCTATTTTCCATAGATCTCTCTGAACTCCCTCCCCTTTTGTTTTCTTAAACGTTTCCTCTTCTACCTTTTTCTCCTGGTGCCGTGGCAGGTTTTTTTCATATCTTTCTTCTTGATAATCGGATGAGAGTGGACATAATGCAAGAGACAGCGCTCAATTTTCGTCGATAAATAAATTCAAAGTTTTATCTATTGTGATATAATTAAAGAGTGTGAACCAAGTGAAGCAAAAGGCAATAGAAAGTTATGGAAACCAAAGCCAGGCTATGTAGTGGTAACGCTAATACTAACAAAGACAACCCAAAACGCATAAAACAACGTCAGATGTACCTAACGTTCCTGTTGACTACGTAGATAGACGCCATGAAAAAGCAAAGGAGAATATACAGTAAGAGATCATACTTGGCAAAGGTTGGATAACGATGGTAAAACCAGACAAAGCAGTTTGATTAAATTGGGCAAAGAAGGACTGAAGATGATAAGTGCAAACATAAGCGGGATAGGCGTTGTACCAGTAAGCCATATATCCAATAGGGTTAGGAGTAAATTTTGGAAAGCAGACCTTTAACCCTTTTCGTTATTCTACACTGCCAACTTGAAGCAGTCATGGTCTATTCGAGTGCATTGGTCCTTTCTCTCTCTTCTTTTTTTTTGAATGGAAAAAAAAACTCTGCAAGAAACTCTCCTAATTATATCTCATGGTTTGATTCATTATAGAGAGGTCAAGCTTTTAGGCTTGCTCCATTTTATTTTATGTAATACACATGTAAATTGTACGACTGGTAATTGTAAATGACTGTATCAAAGCTTGCTTCAAGCTGAGTTAGTAATTTACGTAAGGTTATTAAATAAAATGAAAAAAGAAAAACCTGTATTATTAATAGATTGTACATGTTATATATTGTAGAACAACAGTCAAGCTGTATTTGTTGAGAAAAAAAAATAAAATTTATAACCCTTTTGGCTTGCTACAGTATAAAGAATAGTTCGTAATAACCTTTAGACAGACCCAAATCTGAACATTTCAGAAAACGTAATTTTGAAATGAATATCCGAATGATATAGATGGGCAAAAAAAAAAGTATGACCATCTTTTTAATTACTGTTGAAACAAAAAAACAAAAATCGTACCAAGTTTACAGATAAACAAAAAAAATAAAAAAAGTATAGGAAACAAAGCTTAATTCTTCCCTTCTAATAACCCGTTCAAAAAAAAAAAAAAATCTAAACTTTGATCTATCGAATGCATAAATCGGAGTACTTCTTTGTGTAACATCAATTCGGGAAGTGCCAAAAGGAGTAGCTGATGGTGGTTTCGATCCACCGACCTTTGGGTTATGGGCCCAACGCGCTTCCTCTGCGCTAATCAGCTTGTACGGTTTTGACACGGTGTGTAGTAGTTGGGAGCGGATGTTCCTACCGAAAAATGACCATAAAAGCTGAGAGTGGGGATAGACGAACGATTTACTTATAGATTTCTTTTACTTTTGGTTTTATATTATTCATTTATATTCTTCTTTGCTTTTTTTGAGTTTTTCTGTCAGTGTAAACACAAAATCCTTCTTCTTGTTATATTTTATTTTTATTCACAGTTATATTTTTAAGTATAGATTAGTCTTTATTATTGCTATATAGGCAATCCTGGTTCTGGGATCTCTTTTTAGCTTATTAAAAAGTTTTCACCTAAAATTGAATAGTTGTTTTATATGCTACACCCTCAGCAATGCTAATTGATAAAGTACAGCATGAAAGATTACTATTTAACTATCATAAAAAGAAAGCATAGTGTTATATTCAACATTCTTTTTGTCATATTTCGACATACACACAGACTAATAAACGTCTTCACATTACCCAAAGCAGTAATTAAAAGAAGAATAAAGTGGAGATCATAAAAAAGACTTCTTCTTGAACCTGAAGTTGATCTGACACAATAATAGTCTGAAACCTGTTGAATAAAGACACAGTCTAGACTCAGGAACTCAGAAATAACCTCTTTACTATGACTAAACGAAAATCTACCATTGGCTATCCCAATGAAAAACTTTTCTTCATCATGAATATGTTTACTGATTGGTTTATTATCTGTGTCAAAGAAACTATGATCTAATAACTGCTCACAGTATAAATAAGATTTGGAATCTAATCTTAATAAAAAACTCTTTTCTCGGGTCTCAAGGATTTATTCTTATTATCTATTTTTTATCTTAAATTTCCCTCAGATTCCACATTTTTTTCCTTGAATTCTCATTATGTCTTTTAACAACTCTAACACCCCTATCCACCATGTTTCTACTAGTTCAGTGTCTACTGTCTCTTCTCTCTCTTCGGCTGGTGCTCTCTCTTCCATGGAGATCCTATCTACCCAAGATACCAACTCAGTTATTTCTCCTGATGACAGCGTTTCTGTCAATAATAACACTCGTTCCACAACTGGTGCCACTGCTTCTACTGGTCCTAGTACCTCACTTACTGCTAGTCCACCTTTAGTCTCTGGTCCTTCTTCTGCGTCCACTCCAATGGAAGGTGTCCAGTATGAGGCTCTCTTTGTCCCTAGCTCCCTGTCATCAAAGCATGCACGCCTGGTGGATTCTACCACTAAGCTTGTGAGTCACTACCGAGCAAAGCTTGGTAAGCTCACTAAGCATTACAGTGAAATCCTTCCTTCTGCTAGGCCTGAATAGCTTAAATCCCTCATGACAGAGATACGCAACACCCGTCTGGCGCTTCAGGAATTTGAACAGGTAGAACAAGCCTGTACTCATCAAAAGGTGAAATCACCACCTGCTACTCCCAATCAAACCACGTTGAGATCCCATATCTCTTACCATGATATTCCGGTGTTTCAGCTACAAGATTCACCCATCTGGAAAAAGGATAGGGAAGTATTTAAATCAGTGAGCAGTTTCCTGCGAACCTTCCAAAAGGTACTCAAAGCCAACAATACTGACATCAATGCCCAATGGGAGAAGTGGTTACCTGTATCCCTTCACCCTGATTATGACCCATGGTTCGAACAACATCTGGCCAACCGTAATTACACCTGGGATCAAGCTGTCCATATCTTTACTAAGCGTTTTGATTCTCCTGACCGTCGAATTGCAATGGTGAAGCAAGCATACCTGATGACTCAAGATGATCATGAAACCATACATGACTATGGCACATGCTTCCAGAAAGCATACCGTGAAGGTGGTCTTGCTGACGACCAAGGCTTGGCTCTCTGTTTCTTGGCGTCCCTCCTACCTCATGTCCAAGAAAATGTACAAGTCACTTGGTTTGGCTGTTATGGTGATCAATTGCCTACCACCTCCGAACAAGTTCTCCAGGTTGCCCTTTCCATTTCTGTGCAGAAATGCAGCAACTGCCACTTGAATGGTGAGAGCAAACTGACTAAACGTCATGCTCCTGCGTCATTAAGCTCTGCATCCACACCTGCGACCTCTGCCTATTCTGTCAAAGGTTGTAAATACCATGGTCCAAAGGCGCACCACACCATGCAGGAATGCAAAGGTAAAGGGCGCATGAACACCATGCCATCAAAAGGCAGTGAACCCCAACCATGTTGCCATTGTGGCAAACCATGGTCTACAGGGCACCGCTATCCTGAATATTACAATAAAAAAAATGCAACCGCAAGCACTTCCGCGCCTGGTCCCATCAGGACTATGAAATACAAGCAACACCCTGCTGATGACACCCTCGAGGATTTGTCATTTGACTTTTCCGACCTTGACTTTGCAAACAAGGAGACTGATGGTATGTATCTTAGAATGGGAAAAATTGATCAGAACCAAACTGACAACCCCTTTTCATTACAGACACCAATCCTCCTACAGAATAAACGCTGCATCAGTTTAGTGGACACTGGAGCCACATTTTCAGCCATAGATAAAGGATTGTTCAATAAATTATCTGTACCATTAAAAGAAACAAAGGGTCAAATTAAGTTTGCTGGTCATAATGCTTGTACTGAAAGAATTGGCATCACTCATCCACTTACCATTCAATACAATGGCCGTTCTATCACCCATGCTTTTGAAGTCATGGAACTGGAAAAATCCACCGAAGTAATTTTGGGTTATGATATCTTACCAAAACTTGGTATTACAATCTTTGGTGTAGCCGTTAAATGGGATGATGAGTCGTCCAAACACGCTGACAATCAGGAATCCAATGATGAATATGTTCCTAACGATTCTCCAGCTGGTACTGCAAAAGAACGAGAACACTTCTTTGCAACCATTCAATCCTCCATTACTGCCAATGAGCATATCCCGAAAGAATCATTTTGTACAGTCCCAGAATCCGTTGTCCATTTACCAATGAAAGAGGGAGCTCACTGTCATATCTGACATGATTATATCACTATATTCAGTGGATAAAACATCAGGTCTAGACTGTCAGTGAACATATCAGCTATAATGCCTGTATGGATCAGGTTACACTAACATCTTCATAATCTATTCATCTGTTGCTGGGACCCTAGCGGACACAGAATATCAAAAGACAGAAGATTAACGTGTCATTACCGATTATACAGATTTTACAAAAGATATTAGTAACTACCCCAACCCGCTTTTACCCGCATGCGTTTCTAAAGATATTTAAAGAGAACAGTCATTTGTGAAATAAAGAACATCTTTTTTAGTCTCGCTTATTCTTAGCATCCTGTTATTTTCGTTTTATACGTCATTTTTTTAAGCGAATACTTATTTTCCCCTTATCCATGATGTCCCAAACGAATTTGTCAAGCCCTCTATCCTCATATGCTCAAGTCGTTGCTGGAACAAAAAGCATATCTAGCCAAGTCACTGAGAACATCAATGTGGATGCTGCAAACACACCATTGTCAGCTGAACAACGTACCGATGTGGCCATTAGGGAGGTTTCCAAACGTCTAACTACCCTTGCTGCTAGACAAGCTTATTATGAAGCCAACCAAGACTTGGACTTGCTCTTACAAACTAAGAGTAAATTGGTATTGCCAAAAAACAAGCATCATCAAGTAACCTACCGGCCACCCTGTATTGTTCCCAAGGATCTTCCCCTGCTACAGTGGACAGGAAATGTGGTAGACCCTACCAAGATGGTGTTTACATCAATCCAGGAATGTTTGGATAAGTTAGAAGATATTGTCTTGTCATATGGCCAAGAACTTGATGATAGCTGGCATCGTTTGTTGCCACGTACACTCTCTCCTGAACAACGCTCGTGGTTCGATGCCCATCTCCGGAAGGTGCCTCATTTGCCATGGTCGTATGCACAAAACGCTCTTTTGCAAAAGTACAGTATCAATGATGCAGAACGTCAAGCAAGCTTTACTCAAGAATTGATCACAATGAAAATGTCAAGAAATGAATCTGTGGAGAAGTACACCGACCATTTCCATAAGGTGCGCCATGAGGCAGGTGTAAATGATGACTGAGTAATGGCTATCCTCTACACAAACTCCTTGCTTTCTGAGCTGTCTCAGCAAGTCAAACTTGCTCAAGTCAATTTACCCATTGAACAAAGGTGCACGGTAGACCAGGCTGCTGCCATGGCAAGAGCTCTTTATCCGCAAGTTGTCCGTCCTGTCTCTTCTGGCACCCCTACAGGATCTTCAGAACTGAAAGGTTTAAAATTGGTTTCACGCGCTCCTCAGCGTAAAGATCAACACTGCCATATTCACGGTAAAGGTTCACATTCAACAAACGAATGTAGGGTTTTGGCGGACACTCTCAGAACAGTCCAACCCGGCCAACGTATTGACAAGAACACTCGTTCTTCTG
>MZZL01000363.1:0-10144 GCA_002749535.1 Apophysomyces variabilis
AGTTGAGGTAAGTAAAATATATTTCCCGCATAATCCATTTACTAATGACGCATATTTATATCCCTTTTAGCGCAAACTTGATCCTTGCATGGACGCAAAATTTATTTGAGAGTAGTGTAAAAGAATGTTTAATAAACAGTATGAACTATATCTGTATCCTTTAAAAGAATATTTGCCGTCATTGTTACCAGTCATTTTTAACGTAATGTAACAGTAAACGAGCCTATCTACATCAACTAGCCTTTCTTTTGAACATCCGCAGTCATGAATAGACTGAAACACAAGGAATAAACTCCTTAGCTTATAGCAGCGGGGCTAAAGTGAGTTTTATCCTTAACTTTAATCTAGTGACAGTCAACCCACTAGTACAGCAAATAAATGGGAACGCAGTCTTAAGCATGGTTTCCGATAGTTCGCTGCGGCACGTTCCATAGTCTATTTTACATTAAATGCAATCGTTTAGCTCTGCAATGTAATCTTTAATTGCAAGGAATAGGAGAGTTCTAGAATAAGGAAATAAGACATACGTACTGTACCGGGAGGCTTTGTAAATACAACAATGGCCTGTTGTCATGCAGGTTTTTCTCTTGCTAGCATTGTATTGGACTGTTGCCAAAGCCAATTCTTTCTTCGTCTCATTGGTTTTGTTTCTCTATATATCCACTAGTTTAAAGATCGGGGATATCTCCCCTGGTATTTTTCTTAGATAAGAAAGCGGCTATTTAGGAACAGCTTTATTGTGAGGCTTACATTTTGGTCATACAATTAAGTCAGAGTTTAATATTATTTAATTGATAGCGGAATGTTTGAATTTGAAATAGATTAATTACAAAGAGAAGCGCCAGTAAATTGATCGAGCTATTTTGTTTTTCATTGGTTAGACTTGCGGGGACTCCGGACCGAAGGGTACAAAACTACTCAATGTTTACAAAAATGGACCGCAGCCCAATGTTTCTGGCATTCAAAGAAACAGCCAGGTAAGTCGCATGATATTTCAGCCTTCACACCAGCCACAGTTTCATCATGCTCATTGTTTTGCTGATAAGAATTTCTGCTTTTCTGTATCGAAATCTGTACGATCCTACGTTATCCATCTTGTATTTTCTTTCTTTTTTCTTTCCTTGTGCTTGTCTTTCTCTTATTCCTATGTACGTCTTTTTTTTCTCCTTCTCTCATATAAGGGTTCTGTGACGATTTAAGATACGCAGGACACGTGTAAGCGTAAGCGAGGTGGGACAAGGAAAGTCAGGGTCTTGTCAAAACACTGCGGAAACCAAATGAGGCAATATCCAATCAGCGAAGATCTAAAAATAACACGGTCTTTTTTTTAGATACGCATTTCACGTTTTCCTATTCCTCCTCGACTCGTTGCTACTGTCGTGAATGGTTAATTTTAGCAACAGAAACATACACAAAATGCAAGAAAAAGTGATGGATCTCGGGCCATTTTGGCTCTCTTCATTCTCTTTCAGAAACAATTGATTCTCCCATCTTATTGACCATTTAAAGTTGCCCTATTTTTTGTTTATAAAGACCGTACATAAAACAAGAACCATATAGTTTTACATTCATCATGGGAAGAAAAAAGATCAAGATCAGACCTATTCAAGAAGATCGTAACCGACAGGTAACTAAACAAGAAACAATAGTAGTAACTATGATTACTCTATCTTACTCCTTGGATTCACTTCAATACTAATTCATACAATGAAATAACGTAACTAGGTTACCTTTTTGAAGAGAAAATATGGATTAATGAAGAAAGCTTACGAATTAAGCGTACTGTGCAACTGCGAAATCGCTCTGATCATCTTTAATTCAAACAATAAACTTGTACAATACGCAAGTACAGATATCGACAAAATATTGATGAAATATACAGAGGTAATAAAGAAAAATCACGTTCCATTTTTGTTTTCCTTTTCCGTACATACCTATCTGTTCGATCGATGACTGACATCCTTCTTTTTATTCGTATAGCACAATGGTCCTCAGGAAAGCAAAAGCAATGACGATGTAAGTTCATTGTAATGATTCGATATTCACGGATTACTAACAGCTTGATTTAATAAAGTTTATCGAAGCTTGTGATCAATCACCGGATGACGAACAATCACAAACTGGCACAACCGATCATGAACTGAATCAACTTGACCCCCATATACAGACAGCAGCAGCAACAACAACAACAACAACAACGACAACGACACCGATTACAATAAAAGCATCTGACGCTCCAATGCCTTCAGCGCACGCACAACCCGTTCTAGCATCGCATATTACTTATTCTTCGACATGGCCAAATCCACGGCATACTATGACACCTTCTATGATGACTAATATGAACACACCGTATGAAATGTACCAGAATACTTGTCCTCCTATGTATATGATGCCGGTAAGCAAAAAGTGTATGACCTGGATGGTCTCCGTATTTTGCTTTTAGTTTTACTGACTCCCTTGTGTTGCACAGGCCATGGGTTCCGTTCAGCAACCCAATATGATGTATCGATCTTCTCCTCATGATTACCTGCTAGCTCCTTCGGATAGCGCGCACAGTTCACCTGCTGGAACAAACCCTCCGACAATTGATCATTCTGAGCCAGGAACGCCGCCCCAAACAGGTGGTGCTCATGCGCCTAACAATGCCGCCTATGCTGCTGCATCCGTTCTAAGAGTGCAGATTCCGACAACGACAAGCAAACCAGAACAACATCCATCCGTTTTACAACAGGTAAGAAAAAACACAACCACCTTATAATAACAGGAAATGAAGTATCCGTAACTGAATCATAACTTTATGACTTTCTTAGCATGTTCGTAATTCCACTACGCTATCACTTCAGTTAACGCACAGTTTACCATCACCTTCTACATTCTATCCTGATTTCTATCCACCACAGCATGAATTTCTGCCTAGTCCGTTTAATTTTACCATGATGACACCGACGACTACCAACAGCAATGTGTTCAACTGGCCGCACCCACCCAATGCTAGGCAAGCTTCAGTAAAGCAAACGGAGAGGTAAAGAAACGATAAAAAGGAAAAATAATTCAGTTGTGGGATTTGAAAGGATCTAGTAAACCAATCTTTTGATTTCTTTAGTCCCAGCAAACGAAAATTATCTGATCCTTCTCAACCACTGCCGACCGATATCCAAGTTAAGAAGCTTAGGATGGAGGCATTATAACAAAGAAGAAGAACAAAAAAACCACAAAGACGATCCTATGCCCCCTTCCCAAAACGCCTTCCTCACTTTTTTTGTTTCATCATTTCTCCACTACTTTTCACTTGTTCTCTATATATTGCGTTTGTGTCGTGTTGTTTATTTCATGCCATCATTTTTCTTTTTCATCTGATTCTTTCTGTGTCATTTTATTTACTTTATTTTTCCGGGTTCTTTCGTTTATCTATCTATTCGTTTGTTTAATTTTTTTCCACTTTCTTTTTTGTCGGGATAAGAAAAAAAGGCGCTTACAGCAACGGCAGCCATGGTTATATTATTTTTTTTTTCTTTTTTTGTAATATAGGATTTCCTCCCTTCCCTGCCTATCCCCTTTCTCTTCTCTATGATTTTCTTTGTTATCTTATATGAATTCATGCATTTGTCGATATATAAATGAAAAAAAGAATACTCTGTCTTTTATGGTCGTGCATTTTGAAATCCAGTGTACGTGTCTTTTTGTTGTTTCGTTTGGGTAGTACTAAGTTCCATGGATGCCATGTGGCTGGAGCCTATAGATTATTCAACGTGTCACAAAAAGAATGGACGCTCGTGCCATATGGCTAATAATATGAACCTTATTGAATACATTTTCGTTGTCTTAATTGAAAGTGATTGTGGCACTACTCGTAATGTATCCATCGGTCATTTAATGCGTTGGATTCAATACCTTATCCTATTGAACTTCCTCATTAGGGAAGACTTTTTTGCTTGGGATATTCACCTTGCATCGCGTGATTTCAGCTCATTGTGGCTGACAATCATTTTTGGTTAGATCTGCAAAAACATGGTCATAGTCAAAACAGATTAGGCGTCTGTACCAACAGTGATTAGTGTAACCCAATTCTTCTCCTCCACTCATTTTTTTTATCCCCACTCTTTTTACGCTCCGGCGGACTTTCCGTTTTGTATCCTTCGAAACTACCCATGCTCAAGTTTCCCTATTTTTCATTCGAATCTTTCTTGTACATAAAATATTGCTTTCTTGTTGTGTTTTATGGTCAATAGGTATTCGAAGCATGAATCTGTTTTGTGTTGAGGGGTGAATTAGCCCATCTGGAACTCCTTTGATAGATGCATAGGTTAAAAATAACGTCTTTTTGCTTATTTAGATTCAAATGTTCTAAGCATACGACAGGATTAAAATCGAAAAAATTTACTACTTTTGTTACTCCAATTCAACGAACAGTACACAGTCACCCTATGTTAAGCTCAATGAAAGCAAAAAAAAAAGCTGCTATTCTAAATTTAACATGCACTTCGGTTATTCAGAAAATAAAAGATGGGACAAGAACTTGAACAGAAGGTAACAGACGCGCAACGACCCCATGGTTAGACGATGCATGCACATCTTTAGTTAGCTGGTCCATAGGAAGAGAAAGCAAAAATAAGGTTCCGTCATTCTTACGTTTAAAGAATGGTCGGTCCTTGTCTGACGAAGCCAATGTTATGGAATACTTGCTAACCTTTTTCTAGTGAATGCCGCTTTTTACATTTGACGCCAAAACCGTTATGTATTAAACAACCTTATTTAGACGAATAAACAGCCAACGCGTCAAATTCTTCCAAGAATCACAAAGTAAATATAACAAGATGAAAAAGCTTTCTTTCTCTTTCTATCTCTCTCTCTCACACAAAAGCGCTATTATTCCAACATTATCAGTTTTATTTGGTATTTTCTTTTAGTTTTCATTTACTGCGTATCCTCGTCTTCATCGTACTCTTGAAGCGCTTCGTCAGCCTCCTTTCCATAGAGAATAGGATCTGCTGCTTCGGCAGGCACACCTCTGCCGGAAATGGCGCCTCCTTTGCGACCAGCTTGCCTAGCCCGCTCACTACCAGGCTCAAACTTTCCTGAAGACATTTTCCCGCCTTTCGAAGCAATGGCACGCTGCAGGAAAAAAAAGTATTAGACTAAGTAAATTGTGGCGAAAGAAAAGACAAGGTATGCAACGTCTTCGTACCTGCTTTTCTGGATCCATATCAGCAAATCCACCGCCTTCAGCCATTCGACCTCCTTTGGAAGCAATGTTTCGTACTTCTTCCTTTGGTCTGTTGGCAAAGTTGCCAGGATTGGGGTTTTGTGTTCTGTCTGCCATTTTTTCTTTCAAAATTTTTGGATACAGTATAGATAGCTCAAACTAGCACAACCACTTTTATATCCAACATAGATTTAGATCTTGAAACCTCCATTATGTCATATAAGTGTTTTGTTAGAGATCAACCAATAGCATGAGTCGCATTCCTTCCTAGAACGCAAAAATGATCTTGGTTTATGACAATCATTAAAAGATTGTTTCTGATATCGCAACTTTAGCACTATGAGACAAAGATAATCGCAGTGACCGCATTACTGCTATCAAATCTCCGCCGCATAAAATTTTATATTATGTATCATATCAGGGATACAAACATTTATGCGGCTATAGAGATCTAATATGTTATTGTTGTTGCGTTTTGGAAATTTTCGTAATCGACACGTCATATGCTTGCCTTTTCCTAGGGAGGCATAAATGGTACGGCACAGTGCAGAAGAGAGAGTTAAAAAGTGTGATGGAAGGAAAGGACATCGATATTGTAGTTGACTCTTATTGAACGTATCAGTTTGGAAGTACAATCGAAGGGAAGTAAAAAAAACGTTTGTCAATGTATCTTAGAGCAGGCGTGTTTCCTTGTACATCCAGTTTGTTGCAATGTTTGTTTAATAAACTATGCTGTAATTGTGTGCTCGTCGCTCGTTATGCTTCTTGCAAAGCGCCGTTAAAGCTTTTGTTATCCATTGATCATATGGGTATTCAGTAAATGAAGACTTTTGTATCTCATGTTGTTTAAAAATGCTTGCGATATTACTTGTATGTCACAGGAAAAGTGTAATATCATTTCAACAAACAAATTATTTTATATACAGCAAGTTCGATATTTTTTTATTTACTAAACAATTACTTCACACAAAGTTAGGGAAGTTGAAAGAAAAGCTTTTTACAAAAGGGAGTTTGTGTCTGCAACGCATTCTTAAGCTATTGCTCTGGTTCATAGTCTTCGTCTGCTTCTTCCTCTTCCTGTGCGTAGGCTTCTTCTGCTTCCTGGTCAATGACTTCTTGACCACGGTCTTCTTCACCAGCGTTACCCGTGGTTCGACGAGCTCGGCCTCCAGATCGACCTCCCTTACGGCCAGCCTGGCGGGCTCTCTCGCTACCAGGTTCGAAGGAACCAGAGGATGCACGTCCTCCCTTCGAGGCAATCTCGTGCTAGAGAACACCGTACAGTGTGAGCTTGTTTCTGAATCGGATGGGAATTAAAGCCAAAAAATTTCTTACCTGCTTCTGAGGATCCATGCTAGCAAATCCTCCTCTGTGGCTGGCTTGGCCACCCTTGGAAGCAATGTTTCTCACTTCCTCCTTGGGTCGATTAGCAAAGTTTCCTGGGTTCGGATTATCGCTCATGTTTTCTGATTTTCCTTGATAACTTAAATTATCACCAAGTTTGCTACAATGGAGCCGTCCCTTATATATAGTTGTTCGGCTATTTTTTTGCTGATCTGAAACCTTAAGATTCAACGGTTGCATAACAATCAAGCAGCTAAAAGCGAGCTAGAAACTGGTTGAAAAATGATATCATAAAGCATCTCCGCTGCATAGAATTTCTGTGTTTGACAACACATTGACGCCATACTTGCATTAAAAACCTACCGTGGGATCATAATTACACAATTGGGAAAGGGGAAAAAAGAGAAAGATGCTTTTGGCAAAGGGTTTGTTTACGTCATGTTAACGCTCTTTGCAGCGGATCCTAAAGCGCTCCACCACAGAGCGTTACTTGAAACCTTTTTCCTGTAATGGAAACAGCTTTGATTCGCGTTGCAAATCAAGTAGGACGCAGAGTATCAGATCAATACACCAAGGCCACGACTCATTCTTTAGCAAAAAGAAAATTACTGGCAGTGGGAAACCAAAGATACATTTACTTAGTCAATATTTCCAAAGATCAGCAATTACTGTTTTTGTTCAGTGCATAATGGTTTGAAACGTACATTGCTGCAAAGTGCACATCATTCCAGAAAGCCGTCACAACCCATCATAGACACACAAAGACACTCCGGGCACACCAGTACAAAAAAAAAAGGTCAAAGCGGGGAAACGATGACTGTCGTATTCAGGTCCATGATCGGGACAATTCAAGACGAGAATGAATCCCATGGTATGCTGACCACGGATTTTGGCTATCGATCAGAGGAATACCACTTTCCAAAGGAACGGTCTAATCCTCCCGAAAATGGTAAACTACTTGCCTCTCGAACGAACCCGAACGGACATCACTAATAAACATGTTAAGCCTGGTGTTGTATCGATCAAGAACAACAGGTCATTCCACCCACCCATTTCTTTACGCCAACTCCTAATTTGGCGTTTGGAACAGCATTAGGCAAGGTATGGATGCTCCTATATAGAAATAAATCAGAATACCTTTCTAAAGGAATACTGTCAAATTTAGGCTCAAGAAGTATTACGATCGCGTGTTGACTTGGCATTTTGTCCACCTACCATTTTACGAGATGAGATTATCGAAGATAACCGAATTGCACAAGATACAGAGCATTATGATCCTTATAAAGGCAATCTTTTTGACATTTTTCAATTGGCGGGAAAAGAATATATCGCATTTTCGGCTGGTGATCGATCGTCGGAGCTATGTAAGCAGCTTGGATCAAGGCTGTCACCCGTTGTTCATACACGATCTCCTTCCCTATAGATATCTGTTCTCTAGATAGTATGCCATTTGATTTCAAGGACAAGGAAAACCAACCATGGAGATGTGACACTATACCGATGGGAAATATCATGACACAATCCATAGTTTCTCTGTTTCATCCGATCCAACAAATAACGGCAGGCGATGCTCGAAGTAGTACACCGTGTAAGGCTGCTAGAAAAAATTATAGGAAAAAAAACTGATTTTGGCTAATTCTGTGTAGACACAAAGATCATCGGAATACGAACATTAGCCGGTATAGCCATCCTTAGGATCACGAAACAAGAAACAGATGGCTTAGAAGCTCGAATCGTACGACAATTTATACCAGTAAAAGAATCAATCCCGGAGCGACAGTGCACCCTGGTACATCTGACGATGAGTCCATACAATGAAAACGAGTATGCTGTGGTTGGAGACAACGGTTATCTCGCTCTATTCGATCTGAGAAGAAATGAATATCAGCATGGAAGGTTCGGGGAAAGAAGTTCCGGTATACAAATTTCATTGATGTTCCTGGAATAGAGATATCACTGCCGAAAGTTTTGGATACGCTCAAGAAACCGCGTACAGCCAACGGTGGAGATCCTGTGCCTTTGGTGCCACAGCTCGTACATTGATTGTTGCTTCCCCTAATAAAGTGGAATGCATGGATGCTCGGGTAAGCTGAATTGCAAACGGGCGGAAAAGGATACTAAAGGTTTACTTTGAAAATTTATGATATCCCTAGTCCTCTACGGTGAAACGACGCACCATTTATGAACCACAGCCTGGCCAGCGCATCTACGTCCTTGCCATGCCCTTCTTTCCATACCGAAACCATATTTACATTGCAACAACAGATGAAGTTCTGTTACTTGATGCAAGATATCCCGGACAGCGTATTGCTCGATGGGCTCATCACATGAATACAGTACCGCCAACCTACGTTCTACCTCTGCCAGTCAAACCATCCGAAAAATCCACAGCTGATACCTACTGTAAGCTCCATGCATTGCATACGACAAATGAGTTTACCAAAAATATGTGGCTCGATGATCCTTTCTTTTTTTTCTTTAGTGCGTCTATTGGTGGGAAGTGAACGAAGTAACCGTGTCTTAGTCATACGATACAAGTACGATGGTAGATTATTCTGTGGGTATGTTAGTATAATGTATGGAGTTGGTAAAGGTAGATTAACCTGCATTTTATGGTAGATCCTATTCAGGGTCCCCGAAGAGATCCACTGCTGTGGTATCTAGACCTCGATTTCTCATCTTAAGAGAGCATGTTGGTGAGAACGTTTCGAAACAGTACTCCATTCCCTCGGCTGGAATCAAGATTTTGCAAAAGCATATCTACTCCACGGCTGCAATAACGGGAGCAACAACAAAGGAAATATTTCTTTTTTTCCGAAGACTTCAAAACGGTGCTGTGTATGTTCAGATTTGTGGCGAGCAGGAGAAGAACAATGAATTGGTTTCAGAGCGACCCTTGTACTTTGTCAACGATCCTTCGCTGCGAGATACTATCTGTCTAGAAGCCAAAAAAAATGAGGCTGAGGAGCGGGCATCTCAGGAAATTGTATGGGAGTCGACAGCCCTTTTCCAAGGTCAGTGTGGGAACAAAGGAAGAAAACAGTTATTGGATATATTTACCGTTTCCTATAGAACTGATTACCAAGAATCTGGCCCTACGTCTACCACTATGGGAAAGCGCAGATCAGGCCAGCCCCACTGACATTGCTAAGAAAGCAACGGAATTAAGCAAAACAATAGCGCAGCCTATTACATTGTAAGTTACAACTTATGTCTGATAACTCTGTACGCGACATGGATACACTGATGGTTGGCTTTTCCCCCTTTTCTTTTACTTTTTACTACAGTGGAGAACTTGTAGGCAAAGAAGCGTACTTGAGCCTTAAACCAAGTGAGATGACGGAGATTGATAATGATTTACAAAATCAAGAAAGTATATACTGTCAGAAGGTGGATAGCAAAGAAATAGCGTTGGATATCCATCATATTGATCGCGAATTTGCTGCATCATCCCATCCGCAAGGTAAAACATGAGCTTTCGTTTCCTCCATTGATAGTTATGCCTCAAATTTTTCGTCTTACTGAAAGGTTTTCTTTTCTTTTCTTTTTTTCTTTTTTTTTTTTTTTTTTTTAGGAGAACAAGAACAAGATCCC
>MZZL01000365.1:0-11006 GCA_002749535.1 Apophysomyces variabilis
ATACTGTGAAGAGAGAGTTTTTGAAAATGTACGATCCCTGGATCATGGCCGGTCTTGTTGAGTATTTCAGTCTGGTCACAATTTGACTGGTGACCTAAGTCATGACCTGTTATACCCTAATAGTACATTCAGACGCATTTATCTTAATTCTTATTCAGATCCTTAGTAAAATAATTTAAGAACATGTCGGACACGATGTAAGAGATAAGTTACAGCTTCGTTTATCCTTAATCCATCGATAAACACCATTTAGTGTGGTACGCAAGTTATATATACAAGATTTCTTCTTATTTACATACCATTACAAAAACCGTATTTGTTACAACGTCTTCCGTACGAGTGGATCAGTCAGCTGCCAAAATGAACTCTGGACCATCGACCTCCGGACTTACATTGCATCGTAAAGCATTGATAAACTGCCATTTTTGCATCGATCTGAAATCATCTGTGATGGCAGTAAATCTCGTTGCCTCATAAACGGATGTCGTTCAAGCACACATAAATTTGGTCCGCTTCGCCACGTGTGCTCGCCATTTTATCAATCATTGTGAGCCTCCTTGCTTAACGGGACCTGCCAGCAGTCGTACCTGGTGTTACATATACAAGCTATAGAGTAGAAAAGTCCTCCAAAATTGACCATTCTTGGCAATCACGCATTGAACGACAGGGCCAAAATTCTTATTAGTATAACAGCAAAGGCGATAAAAGAAAGAATCGCCCTCACCCTACTGCGCAATTTCCAATAAAAGTATCCATGGGCTAACGAGGCCCTTTAGACTTCTTGGAGACACGCATCGTGTCTACCCGCTGTTGCGTCACGGTCTGGTAATATCAATAAATGAGTGGTTTAGGGTATGTTGCCAGGGAAGCGAATGGTTGTTATGGTTTTGATAAGGACAAAGAGGTATCTTGATTACTTGGTATTAAATAGGGCCAATGTACTAATTTGGAAGTGAAAAGAGTTCTTCTCTTTGTTTTCGTTTGTTTCTTCCTTTTTTCGCTATTGTTGGGTGAATATACTTACAGTATTCTTTTCTGTGTCGTAATTGCTGTAAAGCACTTTTCAGGCGACGTAGATTTCGCTGCAAAACGCTGTAGTTCGAGGTGCGGGGTACGAAATCACGCATCTGCATGGTAATTTCTGGCGACCTCGGATTGCTAAAGTTGAATCAGATAGGATGATATTAGCTTCCTCTCAATCAATTCGCATTTCTATCTGGGTCTATTACTTGAACTGTCTACTCCATTGCTTGGAGAAAGACGTAATGATTGCGAATCACATGGTTTGAAGCGGAAGTTACCGTCTAGCACGAAATTTGGGTCTGTTGTCCTACATTGCGGAGTGACCAGACGAACAAGAGGACAGTCAACGTGCACAACTGCCCTAAACCTTTTTCTGTGCAAGGAGCCAATGGGACATCACCATGGAAATTAGCTCTTTTTTTCTTTTTGTTGCGGTCCTCCTTTCGCAAAAGATTTCTCCTTTTCTGCTTTTCTAACTCTTCTTCGATCCTCACCCTTCCCTCTCTTTAAGTTTTTACCTTCCTTATTGCTATATACTCAAGTATCTCATTGACAGCTGTAATAAGAAACTACGAAGGATGCGGTACAAAAGTACGCAAGGTTTATGGATTTCTATTTTGCTTGTTTTGCTCGCCAGTCATGTTCAGGCAGGCTTCTTCGACGGCATCTTTGGTGGGGGCGACAAGACCACTACCACACCAAACGCAGATGCCACTACGTCTAATCCTGGCAGCACTTCATCTGCAAACCCTACTACTCCCGACCATCCATTATCGACTACTCCGGTTCTTCCCCCCACCTCACAATCGCCCACGGCTGGACAAACAACGTCTCTTCTACCGTCTCCTATTCCACCCACTTCATCGCAGCAGGCAACAACGCAGGACCCTCATCCATCAACTTTATCTCCTTCCACGACGCAACGAAGTAACACTCGTAGCAGCAGTAATAATAACAGCGGATCAAATACGTCACAGCAAACCTCTAGTAGCGACAGTGCTTCTGCTTCTGCCACAAGCTCCAACCAAGCCGATAATTCTAATCAGAAACCTGCTTCCAGCAGCAACGTTGGTGTCATCATTGGTTCAGTTTGCGCATTCGTAGCTGTTATTGGAGCAGGTTTTGGATATGCTTTCCTCTCGAAAACCCGTAAAAAGAATCGCAAAAACCGACTGTATAATCAAGATACTCTGCCTAACCATGACTACAATTCGCCTGACAACAATGCGCACGGACCATTCGACTCACGCCCTTCACCTGCAATGGCTGCCGCAGCGGTTGTGGCCGCTGATAACATCCATCAGCAACAGCAACACAAGCCATACAATAACTGGGAAGATCCACATGCAGGATCACAGTACGCTTACAATCATCCTTCGCATGGAATGTCTCCTCAGATACCGCCTGCCGCTGCTACTCCTACCACACACGATCCCTATTACTCTCCACCCATGGCAACGACCGCATTAAATCCAGCTATGAATTATCCCGATGCTGGTGTCTCGGGTGCTTACTATAACGTTCACTCACCTGTTTCGAATGTAGCCCCTACGCATTATTACGAACCTGCTTACGGTGGGAACCAATATGATCCTTATTCTCAACAGCAGCAGTATACCAGCGTTCCGCCTGCTGCGACGCCCGTAATGGCTGCTTCTACAGCCACTGCTGGTCCCACTTACTCTGCTCCTCACACGTATGACGACCCTCCGGCACAAGCGTCACAGCATTACCAGTCACCGAACACCTACGATCAGACTTATCACGTCGGACAGGATCAGCAGCACCCGGGCACAAACGGTTTTCCATCCCATCAAGCAAACCCAACTGGCCATATGTACGGTGGCAATGAATGGAGCTACAGATAGAACGAAACATATCCGTTGAATAACTTGGCACCTTTACTGTGCTTTTTCACCCTTGCGTTTGTCCGGTCTGTGACCATATGTTAGAATCCGGATGAGCACCTATTTCGTACATCAACCCAACCACATGTTTTCCACCTTTATTATTATAATTTTCGTTATACTATCCTTATTTTGTTTTATTTGATTATAGTTTTGCCTTTACCCACACCACGAAACATGTTTGCATAAAGAGATACAAACGTGTGAATTTCTGCTTGAATGTAAATGTGCAATAGAAACAGTGGTTTATTCAAGGTTTCATTTCGGCTTGGAAGCTGATTTCTTGGCACGGAATGCTGCAATGTCTTTGTTAACTTCAACCATCATTTCCTTGTGGAGCTGTGGACGATATCCAAGAGCAAACAGAACCTCGAAGAACACAAAATAAGGAGCGGAAACAAGCGCTTCAGATAGAATAAGTACTTTCCCGCGTTCCAAGTAAACCTCTTACCTTGAACCAAGTTGTCCATTAGCTTAGGACTTCTCTTCTCGGCAAATCCATGACCAACGAATTGGATGATCCATGCTATAACATGTAGTACCACAGCATTCTTAGTAGCGTCAGGGTTGTTTAAATAGTACTGGTTTGCTGTATAAGCAGCACCGTAGAGCAAGGGAGCGCACAAAGCCTGGTCCGTGCCAATTAATGTCTGATTCCGTAAATGAATTCTGTGTAATTACCCCTGCTACAGGATCGAGGATGGCATAGTACGAGCTATAGAAGACAATGACAAAGAAGCTTAGGTTTGGTCCAAATGCTTTCAGCCATCCGAATGACTCGGGGAGCTGTGCGACATCTAGCAATGGGCCAGTCCTTGCACCGAAAACTAAGGCTGTTCCGCTGTCACGTAAGTCTTTCTCCTTAGCCGATGTCAAGCGTGATGTACTTACAGGTCCACAAAATAAGGGGTACGAATACCATGTGTATGGCAATGTTAACCTTATTGTTATGATGGGCTCCATAGAACACAAGTTGTTTCTTCAGATCGAATATGTCGGCCATTATGTGAATTCCTTGCAAACCTAAAAAGAAGGCAAAAGGAGTGCAGGTTTAAATATTCATAACGTGGGGATCACATGTAACACAAAATCCTTATGGTCACTATCCGTCTGACTCATCTCCTTTGTAACTTGGGTAAACACGCTATGGCCTACGGTAGACAAAGCATTTCTTAATGCTTTTCTATCCGTGGCATGATTTTCCGACGGCTGTGGTACACAGTCCTTTTCTTCTCGGCTTTTCATAGCGGGACTTTTCTCCATAAAAAGCTATTTACAGGGCTTTTCAGGAATGAGTGAAAAAACCATCCTGATTTCATTCGTTCGGATAATTATTAACGCCTTGGGAAAGGAGGTTTTTCCGTAACTGAAAAAGCCAAGTATTGCCTTCATGCACCATCGCTTTAACTAACTGTAATACCTATTGTATCATAAATTCTCAGTTCACATGTGCTTCTCAGTAATCCCTATGGTATGTTACCATCAGAGACCTCTCATGGCTTTCCTGCCCATGTCTGTAATTAAGTGCTGGGTGACCTTGTCTTTATTGCCAGATTGCGTGTGTCACCCATTGGTGTAAGGCAGGTTGCGTATTCATAAACTATTCTTTTAGTTGAAAGTCATCTTACACAACAGTTATACCTTCTTTATATGAGAAAGGTTTTAGAAAGAAAAAGAAAAGAATGAGGAAATGCGTGAAGTTGCTCTGTTGTATAATACACGTATATGTGTGCACGCAGTGTAAGTATTTTAGGATCGATTCAAGGAACGCAGTGGCACCTCTCTGAATAGTTCCTACATCCGTTCCTTCAATAACGGGTGGAGATAAAGACTGATAGAGCAACATGATCCAATTGAGACACAATGGTTTCTTAGAACGAATCGAATGGGATCCACGTCGTAAAAAGATGCGCTTCTTTGCTGCCCAAAATATATAAAAAATTTTCTGGCTGCAGAAATCGGTGCCTTGGACCTTTTCCTTGTGGTAACATGGGCAACGCACAATCTGTCGGGAAAGTCGTCAAGGAGGGCATCCAGATCTATGAGACCATCAAAAGTCAGCAGGAACAACAGCAGCATGGACCAAGCAACAGTCATTACCCTCACCAATACCATGCTCCCCAGCAATACCATGCCCCACATCTAGATGAGCATGATGACCCCGACTACAGCCGTTTGCGTGCACTGGCTCATGAGGAAGCAGAGAAAAGAAATCATTGCTACGAAAAAAGTCAAGCTGCCTACCATAGCGGTGATGGTGCAGCAGGTATATACATTCGACTGTAATTTGCTTTCTTGACTTTCGGTTTTAGCCAAGGAATTGTCCAATCAAGGCCACTATCATGACGACCAGATGAAACGGTACAATAAACAAGCTGCCGAGCTTGTATTTGCACGTAAGTAGCATCATGAGGCAATGCATGTAATTCACATTTATGTAAAAAAGAAAAGAATCAGAATCGCCCTCCAACGGAAATCGACCTTCATGGACTATTTGTGCATGAGGCGTCGGAAAAAGTGGAAGAAGCGTTGAGTCGATGTCAGCGAGAAGGATACGATCACCTTGTCATTATTGTTGGCAAAGGTCTTCACAGTCCAGGTAAGAACGGGTGAAGACTAGGATTCTCAAGACGATTGACGATTAGAAAACTAGGCAATATTGCCAAACTAAAGCCTGCCATATTGGAACTGGTGCATAAATACCAAGTACGCTGTGAACCCAATCGACCAAATCCTGGATGTATCTACGTTGAATTCGGCAAGGGTGTTGGCAACATGGACTGGCTCGACGTTTTTGCAAACAAGATGGCCAACGCAGACTGTGTCATTATGTGATCACAAATGACAATTCACAAAGCATAAAGCGAAGGATTTATTTAATCTGAATACCTGATCTCAATCCAGGGCAGATTGTGCTATGAAATCGCCCATATTGCCATTTATTCCCTGGTCAGCATCCATGAGCGAGTTACTGCGCAGAACAAAGAACGAGATACTTTATACATGAAAGACGTTAATTTTAAAGGAGGTGAAATATCTTAAAGGACAATGTGGCTTTCCAACAGTTTGTTCCTTCTGGTACTGCGCCTGATATCATAAGGAAAAGGGAAATAGAGAGAACCTGTAGCAGCACATAGTGGTTTCGGTTCTTGATTCCCTCAGTCTCTTCTCCTGTGCATCTTTCTTCGACTTTCATGCTCGATATCTTCTATAGATCAGTATGCTATGTAATATGCGGGCATATGATCCTACCATTTATTTTTTTTATCTTCTTCTGTCCTACTCGGAAGGCGGTGCTTAAGTATCTTCTCGTTATTTTGCATTAGAGCCTTCTAATTATACCGAACCCTTTAATATATTGGAGCAGAAGCCCAGCCTAATTACCGAATAGGGGCATGGAAAACATTCCTTTTGTTTGTATTACTGTTGACGTTCCTGTGTAAGACGTTTGTTTTCGCACGTGAGTTTTTTCTTCCTGGAAATCCAGGTTTCTGGAATCTGCAACATACCCGAACACCTCTCAAGTCGATACCACCTCAGTGGCTTGTTCTGCTGGACAACATGCTGTTGTGTCCGAAGACCGAAGTGCGTGTCTAGTCCTTTACTGTCACATAGCACTCTCGGTTTCTCTGTTCCCCTGTACTTCATCGTACACGTACAAGCTTATCTTTTTGTAATTCCCTTAGATAAGACGTCTGTTACTGTTTTGCAGCAAATCGAGATCCATTATGCGATTGGGATCACCGCTGATGATAATACGCTTGACATATTGATCTATCCAACATCATCTATTCATTCTCTTCTCTCTGAAACTCTATATTATGAAAAAGCACAACACCCTTCCCTCCTTTCGACAGAAAAGTTTATCCTTATCTAGTCTCAGTGTGCCACGCCGCTACCACATTCCGTTGATCCTGTTACGGACACTTAGCCTCATACCCTCTCTTCTTGGGGTCATTCATAACACTGAAGCAGCTTGGAATGTCCCGTTCCGGGATGCAGGAGGTGCCATCACACTTAAAACTACAGCACTGGATTACTGGGTGGCAAATGCTTGGGTAGACCGATCTCCTTACCGTCAAGCGCATCGTCGACTAACTGTTTGTCCATAGTGCGTCTTGGCCGGGTACTGGAGCTGGATTCTTACCACCAGTATGATGCGGCGCTGGCTATACCATTACGAGATAGGCAACGCTATCGTACGGCTTATCACATTAACCGTTATTAATTGGTCCTTGTCTGCATTTATAAATTCCAAGTGCGGTTCTGATCAAGCGATACAAAGCTGGATGATTATATGCTTTGTCCTGCTTATTTCCAACGTATTCAAGTTGTTATTCGCAACAAGCCCAAAATATCACAAGAAACCTGAAGATGTACGAAGTCCACAGCTCAATATAAAGTCAACGGTGGTGAAAGTTCTCATATTGCCATTGTTTATTATTATATGCCTAACGACTTGCGCGGCGCTCTATCAGATCGCCTGTTTGCAATACAGTACCAGCCAGTTGATGCATCAACCGTATAAAATGGATACCTCTTTAACAAGCCGTGAACTGTCCATTGCTGCGCCAACCTCCGTGCTGGTACTCATCCTATCCTCTTGGTCTTCTCAGGCTTTCGAACGTCGTCAGATACTCCGTGACTCTTCGCTCAAGCTATTGTCATCTGGATCTGAGAAAATCTCTATAACCTACCGATTCATCATAGGACAAGCGCCGACCGCTCAAATACAAATGACTATGGGTCCGCAGTTAGTGCAGGAGTCAGCTGGCTATCACGATATCCTCGTTGTTCCAGCGTCTGATGCTCCAGAACACAAGAGTCACAAATTATTCGAAGCCTTGCAATGGTCCAAAGACATAAAGTATGATTACGTTGTGAAAACGGATGACGATGTGTTTGTTCGCTGGGATACGCTTGCTTCGGAAATTGCTTCTTTAGGCTCAAAGCCTTACTATTGGAAAGGATTGACTTACAGGTATTAAACGAGAAACGCTATATGATTTGCTAACTTAAACTTTGGCGGATCGCAGAAATATGCCAACAGATTCAAAGCACGCTGACAAGAGCATGTCGTCCGATTACGGTTTATCAATTCTACCTCCTTTCACCTCAGGAACTTTGTATACGGTGTCACGGGACGTTGCTGATTTGATTATCACCTCAAAAGTGCCACGACGCTTTGTTGCCGCCGAAGATCATAATCTGGCAGTATGGTTGTTCGGTTTTGATGTTCAACCAATTCATGATGCAAGGATACAAGATCGTGACGTTTGTGAGGAAGATCAAATTGCTAAACGCTTCCAACCTTCTGATGTACATCATATGAAGCGTATGTATGCCAATATTGTCAGCGGTCGGAGCCAATGCGATGGTTTCGATTCTAGTGCTTGCGCCGTTTGCTATCCATGCCATGGAAAGAAGAATGATTGGCGATCTTCTAACCTTGCATGTGATCCTTTCAGAGGCATCACGTTACGCGAACAGTCCAATGTTGTGAAGGTGCCTAATATGGATGTAAAGGATACATTGCCTACTATGAAAATTGGGGAGGGCGATGACTGGATTATCAAGGATGTCTTATCGAAACGCACTTCGGTATACTCGGACACGGATGATTGGAATTTGCTTTATTGGGTATGTTGGTCCAGCGCCCCGTCCACATTCACCGACCGTCACTGGCGAGCACTGGAATTAGTATGGATACACGAACCTCGCGCAGTAATTTTCATGATTTCCAACACGTTGCCCGAAAACTTTTTCGAAGAGTATACTCAACATGGATATAAAATTCATGTGGTACATTTTGACAAGCAAAACCTACTTGACTGGAAGTGGCATTTCGGATCCGGTACGCAAGACTGGATAGAGGACTGGGAAAAATGGGACAAAGGAGGTTACTTCAATTGGCATTTGACGGATTACATACGTCTATTCTTGCTGTATAATTATGGTGGCACATATATGGACATGGATGCGTTATGGATCCGACTTCCTCCCGATCCGCACCTCGAATTCATAGGATCAGATTATGCCACCCTGGAAAGCGATCTTGAATGGACTTTGGACGATGAAGGCTTGTATCTTCCACAAGGTGTCATGCGATTTAAGAGAGGATGGAGGTTCTTCCGAGAAATTGCAGAGTCCGCGTTTTCTTCTTATACATATGATCCAGAGTGCTTTAATTGTCATGGGCCCAAGGCCATTACAACTTACATACGGGGACACCGACAAGCAGTGGAGGCTAATGGATTTACGATACTACCGCGTGAAGTTCTTTACCCTGCAGGCTATCAAGAAGTTAACAAGTTCTTTGCACCGAACCCATTGGCAGAACAAGAACTCAAGTCCAAACTCATTGTCAGTAGTTGGAACATCCATCTTTTCGGCAAGATGACGAATCATCTGGATATCAAATTCGGAAGTATCATTGATTTGCTATTTAAGCGGTTTGATCTTGATATTCCCCATCGAGATATTCAGACGCGCTCCATTATCAGTTCTACAAATACTTGGATGGTACCTCTGCAATTGGTTACGCCCAGAACATATATCTATAGGGCATACACAGCGTCTATACCCAAAGATTACGAAAAGCCATGGAACGATACTTCTCTCGGGAAATTTCAAGGTCTCGATGTGATTTATGTCCGAGGCGGGCCATCCGTCTGTGATTTGGTCAAAGTGGAAGCCAAAGTCAGCCGTGGAACGATCAAGGTCGACGGATCCGAAGAAGGGAATACGTCAGTCGGATTCGAACTAAAGAATGCGAGCAAGAAAGACGTCAATGCTCTTTTGAACACCTTAGTCTATCTACCGAACCCATTGCTGGCAGCCAATGGCGGTCATGATCAACTTACTATTAACGTCGAATACGATAATGGTGAAAAATCTAAATCTGAAAAGAGCAGTGCTCAAGTGGATATCTTTGTCATAGAGACGGAAGAGGAGGATGAAAACTAAGCTTCTACATATACATATACATAGGAATAGATAATCAAGTAAATACTTAGATCAATGGCTTGTTCATCTGTGATCGCAGCTTGCAACCATATGAAAGCCGTTAAAAGACCCCGCTTGGTTGATACTGTCTCATTGTACCGTCGGGCCTTTCTCGTCAGTTCATCTTTGTTATGCGCTACAAACCATAGAGGCTATGGATCAGCATATAAGTATTCAAAAAAAAAAGGGATAAGTTTATTCGTATTATGCACTTTCGCAATGTCCAAAGCGCCTTTATAGGCGAATAGGTCGCCATCTCAAGACATGATGGCAGACTGGACGCCTGTTTCGAGTGAGTCCCATAAATAGACGATTTCTGGGTCAACCTCAGATGGAGCCCCGTAAAAGAATAATCTGCCTGGTTCATTGGCGAAATTGCGATGTGAGGCCGGGTGTCTTATTTTATGTTCAGCTCGTGATCGTGAAGGATCGCGCCTTTGATAGCTGGAGTATAGCTGACCCATTGCTTGGCGTATTTCCTGCGGAGACGCACCGTCGCCGCAATGCACAGTCTGATCGTCTCTTCAGTCTGTCTTCGTGCCTTCCTCAAAGCCAGGTTTTTCTATGCTTACCTTGCGGCGTAGGTGGCACTCTTGCATGATGATTGATCGCCATCGAAGACTGGACATATGTTTGGGTCTCCGCTGGTGTCGGCGAACGTGTCGAGTTCGTTCGTCGTACGCCTGGCGACCTCGGTATAATGATCTTGCAGCTGTAGTTGTCCTCGTCGATCTCCAGTGGTGTTCAGAAAATCCACTGCGAGGTTTTGAAGGAGCCAGAAAAAGTCGCAGCCGAAATGGACGTAAACGGACCGGACCTGCTGTTGTCGCAGATCGACAGATACGTTGGCCCCGGTCATCACTCTTGTTTGTCGCAAATAAGCATGAAGTCCTTTCAGACCCATGGTACTACAAACAAATGGTATGTAATATATGCAACCAGATAATTATATGCAGTGCCTCCTCGCTAATGTCAATCTTCGTTAATGTCAATCCTCGCCTATTTTCAATCATTTTGAGATTCCCGAAAAAGAGGTTTCTATGCTAATTCAAGCCATTGCATCTCCCCGTT
>MZZL01000366.1:0-10427 GCA_002749535.1 Apophysomyces variabilis
TGGTTTTTAAATATTGTTGCGCTACGCCCTGAACAGAAAAATGTACTTTGTTCAAAATATCAGTAACAAGATTTTCATAATTTCATTGGATGATTTTTCAAAATTCGTTCTCCGAAGCTTTAAACAATTTTGGGCGGAATCTTCAAAAACTTTTGAAAAAACCAGTAGTAAAGATATAGGAAAGAAACCGGTTTTTGAAGATCAATTTGAGATCTTTCATAATCCAATAAATTTACTTTGACGGAATCTTCCTCAGTCATCAGTTAAAGAAATCTGTACGACTTAGTTGGAGATGGAAAGTACTGTAACATGGAGAAACTTCATCTAATGCTCCGCAACGCTAATGTTTCCAAATCAGAAAGCTATCAAAGAGTACCAATGTTGCCGATGCAGGGCCTTTGCAAAGTACGACTTCATGTATTCCTGCATAGGATAAGTAGAAGCTCTCAGCGTGCGAAACGCGGAGGAAGTGATGAATGGAATCCACTTCGCTATACCTACTGTAAATGACATTACACGCTGCATGCAGCATTCGAGCTATTCCTTAATTATCCGAGTGCATAATGTCATAAGAATCACACACGGCATAGTAAAAACGCGATTAACTGGTTCAGGGTAAAGCCAACAAGTTGCACTGTGAATATTAGGCGATACGCTATTGCAAGACCTATGCTAACTAACAACCACTCATGCAGGGAAGCTGAGTGGTAATCCGTTTCAATCCAAAACTGGCGTACGGATATTTGGTTGTTTTCCACGTTTTTACGAGTTCACATATGCCCCCTTCATCGCAAGGGAAATTCGAACATGCTACGACAGAGAAATATAACCCCACCAAGTCTTTCTGGCGCTTACTTTATGTTAGAAAGGACGTGCTCAGTTGGAATTGCAGCATAACAAGAATCTAAGGTCGGAAATGTATGGAACATCAGCTATTGTCGACAAGGAAGAGGTGCCGCCAAGGGTTGTTTATTTTGACAAGCGAACAGGTCTGGTAGACATCTATTTTTCTCCTTTCACCATCCTAAAATTTCTTAGTTAAGCGACGTTCAAAGGTGTTTGTAGCTTCTTACTTGTATGTTCCATAAAGCGAACCGGTCAAACCCACAGCAATACCCGCAAAGACGATCGTAACGTACAATTTGTCTCTTGGTCCCTTAAGCCAAAGAGGCTTTGAAGAAGGAGCCTGAAAGTGTCTTTGATTGGCGATAACGTTGTTTGGCTTGTTCAGCATCAGGAAAAGAGTGGTGGGAAGAAAAGAAAGGAGGTTCAACAAATAAAACTTTATAAAAATAAAGAGTTCATCTTAAATAGGAAGTTGAAGTGAAATCACACGGTTGCAAATATGTTTGTACGCACGAACGTATGCAAGATAATACAATCTCTGTATATATCGTTTTCTTTTCACTTGTTACATCATATTAATTGGCAAGACGCACTCCATTGTTCCTATAATTCAGTAAGAAATACTTGCTCACAATTTGCTTACCTAACTCATATCTTAGCAAATATCAATAAAGTTGATGGATAGACTGGCGAAAATACACGCTACAAAATCACCTGTTGCATAACAGAAAAGGTTTGTACAACCCAATTAGCTTTTGGATGTTTCACGCGGGTCTAGTACGCTTGGTTCCTTACCAATAAGAAAATAAAACAAACAGTCTTAGGTGCTAGGAATAGTTTTTGGAATCCATACGGTTCTTAACCTCTTAGAGGATGACAGGCTCCATTTAATATCAGTAAAAGAAAGCAAGTTTGCTGTTGAACGAGTAAACATTACTAAATCGCTAGCTTGCATTGAAAGAGTAATAATGGCTCAGAATCCATTCCGTTCTTACAAAGGATATACGTAGTTAGCGTTGGGTAGCTCCAAATACTACGCTCGCTGCGACGTCTTTTTTGAACGTTGTTTCAATGCGAGCTATATGTAATGTTCACAACCGAGATAACTATTGTGGTGTAGAAGCATAAAGGAAAGAGAGCGACTACGGTAGGTAACAATAGCTATATACAATTAGGGGGTACGTTAACTATCAATCATCTATATAAGCTGTTGCGAGCGTATAGTTCTTGTTATAAGAAAGACGATAAATAGAAAACGCAGATTTAACAGAAAGGGAATCTGTCTCTATTGTATGACAGACCGATTCTCCGAATTCCCAGCTCACTTTTCGCATACAAGAAACGAACTATGATAAACCATCATTATGCATCAGAAATATGGTAGCCATTTGTTAGGTAGGTACAGATCAAAGGTAGTTTTGGCGCAACATGTAAGTCCTAAGAAAAGCGTTACGAGAACGTCCTGCATGAAAAAAGCGCCAACGTCTACCTGATATAGAGCTTCAAATACTGCACAGGAACCGATATAGGATATTGTGATCAAGGCCAACATAAATGATCAAGACAAGACAACAAGAAATTTAAAATAACCAATGCAGAACTATGTTTTATGTTTTTCTGGCATCAGTCTTGCATCAATAGTGTCCTATTGTCACGAGAATTCCAAGCTAGATAGTTCAAAATATGAAGGATAGCAGTGGTTATGGTTTTTAGTGTCTGCTACCTCCTATCCATTTATATCAACATACTTAGTGCGTCTGATCTGCATGGAGAAAGGTATCCAAGGGTAAAGGGTGCTTTAACTCACTTTTGACCAAATAACATGAGCGGAGCGTTTAAATTTAGCCGTTGGCTATCCAATTCAGTTTACCGATTCCCATTCAGACTGTGCAAGCCATTTCCACCACTCTGACTGACAACCAACTATGCAAGAAAGCAAGGACAGTACGGTCTTTGTGGACCTCAATTTAGATGAACGAAACACCTCTCCTCAGGATGCCGGTCTTTCAACTAGATTGTCCTCTACACATATTACGGGAGACAACGGATTACATTCGTCCAAGACTTCCACTTTCGATAAGAATGCATCGCAGGGTGATTCGGAAACCAGTCTAGCAGCTGACCGCCTCTTGGATGAACTCCTTTCTGAGCCAACCAACCAATCCAGTACATCTACGACCTTTCCTGTCGGTTTGTCGGAATCGACTTCCAGTTCGTCTGTGAACATTCAGTCGCCACCTCTTTCTTCCCTAAACGAATCAAGACAAGTAACGCAATATGACCAGTTCTTTGAGGAAGTTTCCTTAGATCTACCACGAGACTCGCAACAATTTATTCAGGGATCGATTTCTAACGCATCTAAATTGCTGAAGTTCATGCCTAGACGCACCAACAGCTCAAGCACTATGACTGAAGCATCAACCATGCGAGCAGCTATGTCAATCAACACATCCGATATATCTGGACCCTTTTATTCTATATCGGACGTCTTAAATGATTCGCCATCCGCAGACACAACGGTCTCGGCTGCTGCCGCTGCTGCTGCTGCTGCCGCTGCTGGCAGGGACTTGAATACAGATGTAAACCTTCAAACGGATACCATCTCATCTGGGATGAATTCAGCTAATGCGAGAGGTGCACGGCGAAACGTCTATGATGCACCTGTGGTTGCAACATCGGGAGGATCCTCGGCCAAAATCCTTAAACGCAGATCAAGGTAACCCAAAAAATTAAGAAGTTACTATATGCTCAATCAATACCAATACATGTTACAAGTCTAAATCCGTTCACTCGGACAAAGGCAGTTCAGCATAAGCCGTCCACACTTGAGACTGTCGTATCTAAGACACGTCCAAGGTAGCAAACGTTGAAGGTAATGTTTAATACTGACTGGAAACATAGGATGCTCCCACCGAAAGACCCTCATGAAGAAAAAAAACATCTACAGGAACATGAGGCAATGATGAGAAAAGCACGTAAATTGGGTTAGTGAAACACCGATCTGGTCAACTGAGGATTCATTAATACTTGTTTAGAGGCAAAGAAGGAGAAAGAGTATCACCGTCGTAGAGAAGAGAAAGACAAGAAAATTTCTCAGGCTGTTTACGTTTGGGAGCATGATATCCTACCTCATTGGCAGTTAAGGTATAATCTTAGTCTTTTGATTCGCCTACGGTAACCTAGTTTGAAGAGTTAATGAGAAAAAGACCCGAGATTTATGGGCCCAAGGTATACCACCAAGGTGCCGTAAACGCGTTTGGATGCTTGCCATTGGCAATGAGCTAAAAATACCAAGAGGTAAGTCGTCTTATCCTACGATGAAATATCCTGAAAACCTCTTCCCTTTTAGAGGAACTTAATAACTGTTTGAGACGTGTTCCTCAGACACCAAAGACAATCCAATACACCGGTTCGCTTCGTCATACTCGTGGATCCGCAGCGGCAATAAGGCAAAAACTAGCTACAGCCACTGAACCACAAAGCGATAACGAAGACATAGAGAAAGACCAAACTCAGGTCTGGTCAGCGGATTTGCCAAGAGCTTTTAAGAACGAATCAGATAGTTCGTATTATAAACTTCGGAGGACCAGACGCACTAGCAGCCTAAATGTACTGCATGAAGATGATAGACGTAGTTCTTCTGACAGCGCGGGCAACCCTTCGTCGCCCTCTTTTGACAGTAGCACAGGCATAAATACGGATATTGAGGAATTTGACGATAACTTTAAAGCAGAAATGGTTTCCGAGCCAATGGATGGTAGAAGAGCCATGGACATCGGCTCGCCGGAAACTTTGACGGAATACAACGATTTGACTGGAAAAAGTGGTGAAGATAGCGCGGTCATAAAATTAGACAACGACATCAAAGTTACCGATGACGGAGAAGACAATGAAGAGAGCGATGCTGAGCATCTATCAGTGGAAGATATGGACATTCAGGATACGAACGCGATCACATACCTAGATAAAGCTATCGATGAAGATATATTGCGCACTTTACCCAGCTTATGTGTTTTTCAGGTACGATTACCCTTATCCATTCGGTATAAACTAAAGTATGACCAGCCTGATGGGCCGCTGTTTATGTCGCTTAGGAAAGTACTGCGTGCGTTCGTGGGGTATAAAGGAAATCTAACATACGTAAGTATATGCTATTCGTTCTTTCTTTGGATTTTTGATGACGGAAAAACATTTGCTAGACCCGCGGTGCTTCCTTTCTTGCGGGCATGCTTCTGTTAAACATGGGGGCACAAGACGCATTTACGATGCTGATAAATATGATCCATCGGAGTAATGTCCTTTCGGCATTATACAGCAGGGATGAAACACGCGTGAAAGGCTACTTCAAAATCTTCAACGTCATTTTTGCCGAGAACCTACCTAAGCTTTATCTACATTTCAAGAACTTGTCCCTAACGCCAGATAACTACCTTCCAGACTGGTTCATGACCGTGTTTTCGTCTGTTATCCCTCTTGAACTTTCTTCAAGGCTATGGGATTTATTCTTACTGGAGGGGGACATTGTTCTTTTCAAGGCTGGTTTGACAGTGTTAAAGTATGTTGAACCCTTACTTTGGGGAGGTAGCTTTGGTGAGACTGTCAAAACTCTTAATACGGGATTCGTTGGTGAAGAACGTGGCGAGGAAGCGAAAGCGGCAATAGCCGTTAGTGGTCAGGTTACAAAGGGTGAGCAAGACCAGTTTTTTGCAGAGGTAATGGGGATAAACGGAATCCAGCTGGATGAAACCCGGTACAAACAATTAGTTGAGGCGCATGTATCATCACGTTAAAAAAAAATGACCGGAATAAATCTGAAGGGCGGGGTTATTCTTCTAGCGAGACATAACATTGGTAGATGCAGAAAGCGAAAAAGATACCGACTTCGGGCAACAGCCATTTATTAAGTGGTTCACCATCTGTTTCCGCTTTTATGGTTACGAACATTTTATCGGTTATGAACCAGATTTAATGGCTTAGCTAAACTGTACTTTCTTCAAGACAGCCTATGACAACTGTTTACTTTGACACAATAAATAATTACGGATGATTTGGTATCGCACGCACAGGTATTTCTTGGAAGGAATTAGATGGGTAGAAGATACAAACGAATAGGAGCACTAAGCGGTTCCACAGCTGTAGATTACGCACTTTTCTCATAGGTACATGGTTTAGATAATGGACAGTTGCATTACTGTTTGCCAGTTCGGAATTTGAGCAATGGAGCCAAAACTTCCAGAGACCCTGCCTTCTTGAGGAAATCATGCTGATAAAACACACATCAGATGAAAAAAGAAAATACAAAATAAATAGCTTTACCTCCAATAATTCTTTAGCTGTTGCTCTTGATCTGACGTCCACGCACAGACAGACCGCCAAAAATCCTTTCAGTTCGCGCGAGAGCTTCTCAGGGTTCTTGAGTGTGGGGGTGCCATGAGTAGCGATCAAGTAAAGCGCCTTCAATGGCTCCTCATCCAAGTACGGAGGCTCATTTTCAATCATTTCAATAGCCATAATTCCGAGAGACCATATATCCACCTTTGCGCCATACTCCTTTTGCTTCACGACTTCAGGTGCCATCTAATCATTATCCAAATAAGCAAAACCGAGAAAGACATTATCCATGTGTATATATTCTTTACCCAGTAAGGAGTTCCAACCATGGTTGCACGCTTACTTCTTTGATCAGTGAGTTTCGCACAGAAACCAAAGTCACTAATCTTGACTTGACCATGGGCATCCAGCAAGATATTGTCCGATTTGATATCTCGATGGATGATATTCTGCGAATGCAAATGATGCAAACCCTCTGTCGTTTCGAGACAAACTCTAGCAATTTGCTTTTCGTTCATGGTGTTGTTATCGATAACATCGGTAAGTGCACCACCTTCCATGTATTCCATCACCACCCAGAGGTCCGTATTCTTTACAAGGAAGGAGTCGAGATAATTGACAATGTTCGGATGCTGGGATTCCTTCATTACCAAGATTTCATTCACAATAAGCTCTTTGCGAGGTTGATTTGCAAGATCCATTTGTTTAATAGCAACCTTGGTATTGGTTGCTAATGACTTAGCGACGTATACCGAACCAGATGCACTATAACGAGCAATTTTTTTAGCGAAAAAAATACTTGGATGATCGTGTCTGTACCCTTGACCAACTCTTTGTAGTCTCTTGTACAAAGTACTGGGATCTCCACGAGTGACAACAGAACCTAGCATCTGGATTAGAACTCACTGTAAGCTTATATTTTTTTTTACGTACGCAATTTTTCCATGATTTGGGCCTCGGACATGGTACTGATCCTCTGTTCAACCTTCTTTTTCGGTGTGGAAACCTGAACTTCAGCCTTCTCTCTTTCACGCTCGCGTTCTTTTAGCTGTTGCTCACGCTCTCGTTCACGCTGCAATCGTTCACGTTCTCTTTCACGCTCGCGTTGCCGCTCGCGTTCTTTTTCTCGTTCTTTCTCTTTTTCCCGTTCACGCTGTCTCTCCTTTTCTCGTTCGCGTTCGCGTTCGCGGCGTTCACGCTCACGCTGTTCACGCTCTTGTTTCTCTCGTTCATATAATACGCGGTCATCGTAAGCAGAGACACTGTTGGTTCTAGCAGGTTGTCTTTGGGATGACGGGAGTCCGTGAGATCTGGAAGGTTCCGGTCGCGGATGTTGTGCACGCACTGGACTGACGTCGCGTGGCGAGCGAGGATGAAGACCCTATTAGGAAGAGGTTAAGACCTTTTCTTAGTTCTGAAAACAGCAGATACCGGAGAAGGAGGTGCTCGATGACCGGGGGAATAGGGATAATGGTCCCTGAGGGATTCAGATGTGCTTGGTGACCGTGGTGGAGAAAGTTTAGACGGCATTTTACGTTCCTATCGTCTTTTCAGCATTTGTCGACCCATTCTGTGCCCTACCGGCTGACCCACGGATAATTCGTCCATCATTTCGGATACATTCGTTTCTTGCTTACGGGTGCCGTTTGCCGGTGGTGGCGGAGCGGGTCGATGGGCTGTGCGTGGAGGAGACGCAGGAGCTTTGTGGTCATGAAGAAGAGCAGCCCATCTATCATCGCTCATACGTTCTACTGCACCCTGAAGATTGGAGGAACCATATTCCTCCGCCTCCCTTTTAGTTTGCTCCGTATAAAATTCTAAAACATCCAAGACAGCTTGCGGATTTTTTGCAGCATCTTCTGCGGTAATGGCAGAGCCCTTGAGCAGTTTTGTCCATTGGTCTGGAAGACCCTAAGAATATGGTACCGGCAATCCTTAGTATCTAAACGGGTATAGTTTCTACTTACGGTGAAAGCACCCGTGATTGGATCGAAACCAACGTGCACCTCGTGGACAAAATTGGTCGGACCTGAGGCACCGACCGGAGATCGCTAATTGCATAAGCCGTCAGTAATATGAAAGGCATTGTATAACCACACGCACGTGTCGTGTCTTTTCACGTTTTCAAAAAAGTGTACTCACATTGTATATTTCGTCCATCCACGAATAAAGCTCTTCGTCATTTTTGCATGCGATATAGTATGTTTTATCTTTTGTAGCTGTCTCGAAACAATATGGCTTCAGATCGGTTCGTGTAACGGCGGTTATTTCCTTCAAAAATACCAACGCAACGCACTGTCCCGATTGCTAATGTAATAAAGACTTTGGTTAACCATTTTTTCTCTGAAGCTGCACTATATACAGTTGACAACTATTCAACTAGACACTCTGTAGGCTTGAACATAGATAATAGGTACCTCATTCCTGTGAAATGTCAAGGCCTGATCTCGTAGAACACAATAGCGTTTGGACCATATCCATGCACGAAGTCCGTCTTCCTTCACAGATAGGTAGCCTTCTTTGATTATTTCGCTGGTCATGAGTATCCACCGCTAGAAAAAAAGGACGAAGAGTCGTATTTTTATGGTGCGAGAAAAGAACTCGAAATATCTCGAAGCACACGAATTAAGTAAATATAATGAAAAATACGTAGATGAGCTATATGAATGCCAAGTGTAAGATGCAAGAGATGATGATTTAGTGGAATGACAGTGGAGTTTGAAGGAGAAGAGGCAAAGAAAAGGGGGTTGACGTATAAGCTCCCCTTTTGATCTACTGTGCTACTGATTGAACGCGTGTAACATTGGCACGATGTCTGGTAATGAAAACTGCAGTAACTGGAAAAACAACCTCGCTCTACTTCTCTCGGTGAGAGGCCTACTGTACTGTTTATTGAATTATATTTTGCGCTACTTTGAAACAAACTTTGCGTCGATAAAAGAAAATCATTTTTTGTATTCCACAGAAACTTGAATACCAATCCGCAAATGAAAAATAGAAATGCGCAAACATTGGGAAAACACTGTACTAATCTCTTTAGCCATTGGTGGTTGCGTTTCGTCCTTCATACGGGGAAATCAGGCCTTCACTCAAAGATAATGCAGGAAATATTCGTTCCATGTCACAGATATCCAAGCATTTTTAGTTTCTGACTTGCGCATAATTCCTTGTAAGCCTGGATCAAATGCCAGGTTTTAAGCGCCAAGCATGTATTCCACCTGCAGTACCTAAAACCCTCACTGCGAAATATTTAACGTCGACATATGTAAAGAATTAGGAGAAGAGAACTAATTTATTGATGTTGACTAAGGCTGTATCCTCCGTATCGTTAATAAAACCAGGCTCGAAGCAGAATATCGTGCGGTTTAAACAATCAATAACTTGAAAAATTACTACCGCAGCTTTCAGAGCACAAAAAAATACGATCATTGAGTTACTGAATCCACGAGTTTTCGAACGAGCAAAACGCCTAGAACACGTGAGTGTATGTTAATTGATATTTAGTATGCTTTAGTACATGGAATGAATATGCAATGTTTTCTAGTCAACCACTCTGTTTGAGTGAACATCGCATAACGACCCTACGATAGGTACTGGTCAATCCAAGCTCTGATAATCCAGAGAAAAAGCTTGAAATACTTAGTAGCACTGGATGTGAGATATTTGAAAAGTCACCATGCTTATTTACGGCTATACCCTCCACTATTCTAGCAAAAAAAAGCCACCAATCTAAGCATATCAGCTCTCTTGATGTAAGCCTTTCTCGATCACTGTAACGCAACGGGCAGATTGAACTCTAAGTAGTCGTATAAAGAACAGACAATAAACTCGAAGATAAAAACTACCAGTCTATGACAGTAAACCAACAAAACGACTGAATTGCTAAAGCCATATAAGGGATACTATTTGACAGATCGTGTTTTGCTTCGACTTAATCGGAATCATCGGCATTTTTCAGCTTTTCCTTTAATGATTTTAAAGACTTTCATGTACGGCACGATAGTAGCACTGATGGCGTAGATGAAGATCTTCAAATTAAACGATCCGATAAACAAGAGTTCTTTTAGTTTCGTTTCTCTGCTAGCAACACTTTTAACCCTTGCCCGGAACTAAAAATAACATCAAGCCCGCTAGCAAAACAGGTGTCGTAACACAAACTGTTCCACCAATCACGGTCAAGAGCTTAAGATGGTAATCTTCGGCCCTCTTCCAAAAATGTCATGAACTACAAGAAGTACTCTCGGTTATCG
>MZZL01000367.1:0-10835 GCA_002749535.1 Apophysomyces variabilis
TAAAAAAAAAAAAAAAAAAAGGTCGCCCTTATGCCCTAATGAACCCAAAAACAGAAAGAAGATGCTATAGTGTTGTCATAACATCCTTCTTTACCTTCCTTCTAACTTGTGTAAGTATGCAAAAAGGTCTTGTTCAATCTCATATATATATTGAATTGATATACATCATTCCCCCTGTTTGAGTGCTTACGTGTTGGGTAATTTTTCATCAAAATCCAAATTAGCTCAAAAACTTTCTGGGTCACAAAAAAAATCTCGCCGACAAGATGCGGTTTCCTTAGCAACGATTAACACTTTTTTTAAGCTCAGGCTCTGTGTGACCCGGGCTTTATTTTTCTTGCTACTTTTCGTTGGCAATACAGTGCTTCCAACAAGCAATGTCGCAGCCAATCAATCGATGTCGCTGGTCAATGAAAGATGATGTCACAGGGCAACCAAATTGATATTGCTGTCCAATCCGAATTAATTCCATATTTTCAAAATAGAAATCATTATTTTTAGAAACCATGTCGCCTGTCCAGGAATTATAAGTTGAAGAGTGGTAGTTTTTATTCTTTTTCTTCAATACTTTACAATTTACACGAATACATTACTTTTACATGATGGGCATGGAAGGGTTGTTGATGAGAATGGCGGCCTTGAGCCTAATGACTACATTGTTGATCAGCATGAGTTTATTGTTGAGACAATTGCTACACATACTGAGTACTTGAAATCTACGGCCACCAGTGAAGCATCTTGCCCAATGTTGATAAAAAAGACAAAAGGCAAAGATATCCTTACGAAGGAGGCAAAAACGAAACGAGATTATGTGCGTTATACAGTTCAGGATAAAGCTAGGTGTTTTTGAATCTGAAGATCGAAAAGTGCATGACTGCGTCAGTTTGCAGTGAAGCAGTTGGGCATACACATTAGAACTGCGCAGAGATGGGTGAAGCAATACCATATGTGCCCTGATAGAACGTTTGAGAGTTGTAAAAAGAGTAAGTCGGGAGTGCATCTTAACCAAAGAGCATAAAACGACTGTTATCAACTTCATTGATGCTAATCCCTCTGATACTGTTGTTGAAGTGACCGAGCATTTATCGACGCAATTTTATGGCCTTATGAGAAGTGAATGCAACCTTTTGTTGAAGAAAGCAGATTTTCAATCTATTCAGAGAACAATTCGGCAAAGATTGAGGAACGACACGATTCGGTTTGCAAATGGGAGAATACAGACACGAATTTCCTGACAAACTGCGTGTTCCTTGATGAGTCTACGTTTGATATCAATATGAAACGCTCAAGAGCTTGGTCCAGAAAAGGTTTTCGTGCCATTGTTACCAGACCCACTACGAGAGAAATACAACGTGTATATTGGGCGCTATTTCCGCTTCAGGTTTGATTGCAATTGGCGTGAAAAAACCAAGACCTACTAAGAAGAGAAAAGCTGATGGATGTGTAAGCTCAGGAACTTTCACAGGACACTACATCAGTTTCTTAAGAACGAGTCTCGATGAAATGGACAAACATTTGCATTGAAAGGCCATTATATAATCATGGATAATGCACCATTCACACGCACAAAAAACGTAAACAAGTATAGTCAGTATCAAGGACACAAATGTGTGTATCTACCCACTTACTCTCCTGAGTTCAACCCAATAGAACAATTCTGGGCAGTGGCAAAGAGTAAGGTTAAGCGCCATAGGTTTTTACAGGAAGACACTTTATCAAAAAGAATTACAGAAGCCTGCAAAAGCATGGAAAGAAGTCACTTCAAAGGCTTCGTTTCGCATTCTTACAATTGCTGGGATAAATATTGAAACAAAGAGCCTATGTGATGGCATCGACAACCACATCAGAAGGCAATAATACAAGATTAAGAAAAAGGAAGGCTACAATCAAATCAGCAACAAACAATTTTAACTTCTATTATTTGTTTTTATGTAGGCCATACAGCATTGGTAAGTATTATTAAGAAAACCAAGTGTAGGACAGTGCAGAAAAGATGTTGGACACTTGAGAAAGATGTAAGACATTTTAATTGCGCGCAAATGCTTGGAGAAATCTGGCAGTTCATGTTCATAGTATAGTGGACAGTTATATTTTCTTTTCTTTTTATACATACACGCCATGGATAGAAAGTAGTCATTGCATCGATAAATGGTCGCTCTCTTTCAAAATATCAATAAGAGCGACCTAATTGTGTTCTTCTCAATTTCCCAAAGGTCAATCTGTCGTTATAATATCATATTGGATTACTGCGTGATAAGATCTCAGAGACGAACCATGGTCTACAACAACTTTCTTGATATTGCTGCATTGTTTAGCATTCAAATTAATTAGCATGAGAAAACTTACTGCAATCAGTTATTCTTTTCGACTTACTCCTAATATCATTTGGTGACGTTGAAAGCCCGTAGTCAATGATGACAAGGCGAAAGGTTTTTGGCTGAAATCGACGCGTGCAACTAAACCTATAGGAAATCTTCGGTTCTTATGACTATTATACTGAGCCTTGACGTACCTGAGATATCGGCACGAGATCCTTTTAAATGGAGCAGTAAGTCATCCTGCCTTGGCGAGCCTCTTTCTAATACTGGTTGGTCTGCTTTGCAAATTGGGCTCACGAATAATTCTTCGCATATTTGCAAACCATGGAAGGGCTTAAACCAATCGATGTTCATGGAAAGAAGCAAAGGTCTCTGACGATCTGCAAATGGATCCTGATGTTCATCAAGTATGGATCACAAAACTGCGTCATCGTATATATCTGACAACGTGTTTTCAAGTGTCGTACGACGTCGCCATTGTTCAATTTTCTCTTCAAAATCTGATGTTTGAAAAAGCATACGCAAGTTGTCCGTGAGTAAATTGTAGAGGAATTCCTTGCATAGTGATGATTTCAATGGACGATATTTGATGTAGACTTAAAGAGTGGCTGATCGCAAGTCTTGTTACGCTCTCTTTCCTGTGGATGATTAGGGAAACGAATGGATGTGCACTTATCAGGTGCATCTTGAGGGGGGTAAAGCGTGTGATATGTTTGACACATCACATATTTTTGCAAATGGCTAGTCAAAGAATTCAATCCAACCTGTTGACGGAAGCTTTCGATAGTAGATGGAAACTGAAAATTATGACCGAACGCATAAAGAAGCTCATTAAGGAAACAGATGAAAAAGTCACGCCTCTTCCGACAACGAAGAACAACTGAAAATAATTGCGAAGAGTGCGATGAAGCCAAATGGTGCGGCAAAATTTACTTTACAATAAAAACGGTGAGTGTCTTATTCGAACTAAATAAGGAAAACAGTACCTGTTGGGGCCGCTCCGGTTTGCATTTCAGTTTCACTCTCTGCGAGCTTTTCTTCGTCCATATATCCAAATTCAGAAACGTCGCCAAATTCAAGCTCCTGTACAACATCCAGTTGTTCCGCTTCATTCTCATAATCAGTGCCAAGGCCGATATCATCTTCATTATGTTATTATTTGTTTATCTAACGTAAAATATTATTCATTAAGCACATACCATTATCGATGTCCATGCTATCGTACGCAGCTGAACCGCGTACATCAGCATTCACAACATTAACTTCATTAGCTAATAAGGAAAAGTTAGATTTTAAACAATAGTTTAGTATTCTATCTATATACCAGCAAAAGCAGCTGCCAGTTGATTTTTTCGTTCATGTTCATTTTTTACTCTCTGGGTTACAAAACAGAAATCTCTTCGTAGTTGCATTGTCTGAAGTAGAGCATCGGCAACTTAAAGCGTCCTGCAGACAGATGAGAAAGAAAAAGCTTACCAACTGACGTATGCCCAATTTCCGTAAAGTTATCTTATTTTACCACATTGATTGGATGATCACACAAACACGACGTCCTCCATTGTAGATACGGACTTGTGCATAAAAAGGAAAATATCACTTTTAATATACAAGTTATATAAAGGGTGACGAGCATACAAGTAAGCAGGGATATTACTATGTTTCAGGATGTGGCCAATTTATCCACATGGTTACATAGATACACCGTGCCTGAAACGTTAGATCGAATGAGAGCGCACGAGTACGGAGTTTTTCGATCTCGTTATTGCAGTTTCGTTTGAACACCGCTGAAATTACGCAATGCTTTGCGATTGGGCAAAAAGGGAATTCGAATCCTCAAATGGTTCCATGTCTTCAGAAATATAACAAGCTAGTTTATTTTTATCATCATGCATTCTTCTTTGGCCGTGCACCAAAGATCTTGCTTCCTACGCGTACATTCGTCGATCCAGCTATCAAAGCTTGGGTATAATCGTCCGACATACCCATACTAAGCTCCAATGTAATATTTGGTATAGAAGCTTCCGTCTGCTTCTTGCAATCAACCAAACACTAGAATACAGAAAGTTGGTTTTCTTTGTTTAGAGCGTGTTTCCCCCTCTCCTTCTTTGTTGAAAATTACCTGGAAATCGGGGTTTTCTTTTGTCGGATCACGACCAAACATACCAATGGTCATCAAGCCGTCCAACTTCAATGCAGGACAAGCATCTATAATATGTCGACATACTTCTGGGCATTGCGCAGGATCAATGCCACTCTTCGCTATTGTAAAAGAAAACAGAAATGAGCCACATCAGTTTACCATGCATAGAGCCATCTGCCGAAAAGTTTTACCTTCCTCGCCGCTTGTATTCACTTGCACAAAAACACGCAGAGGATCTGATCGTTCTACTGCTTTGCATGCTTTATTCAGCGCATCTGCCTTCTTTACGCCATCCACCGTTTCCACAGCATACAAATTCGGAATAGCTATACTCCAGAGATAAGGGAAAAAAAGAAAAGAAAAGACGACTGGCCATGGAACTCACCTGCGACAGCTTTACATTTATTACTTTGTAGATGACCAATGAAATGCCATTGAATATCTCTAGGAAGTTTCTCACTCTTTTCAATTAATTCTTGCACCTAAATAGAATTCACTGATTTAATCGGGTATTCTCGATTCATTGGCTTTTCTTTACATAGTTCTCACCAAAGTGGCGTTGGCCATCCTCATAAGCATATAACAAATCCTCCGGCGGTTTGTATTTACTGACTGCCACCAGTCGAGCCTAAGAAAAAAAGTTTTGCCAAGCATCAGGGCAGAGGAAACAATTGTGTTCGGACAACGATCTTATTGTCTTTCTTTTACCTCACGTGTACCATTCAGTGTTTTCTCTATGTTAGCTCGTACTTCTCCGAGATTTTGCACAATTTCCGTTTTACGAAGTTCGCTCATGGTATGTTTTGATCTTTGGAAGTAAATGGGGCGCAGTGAACGGGTGATGCTGTTCACAAAACGGAAGGACATGAGAATCCGGCAGTTATGGCGGGGGGATGGCGGCCGGCGAATTCTTTGATTTTTTTTTCTTCTTGCTTTGTTCGCAAGACTTACAGTGACTTGGCCCGTTGGAGCTTTTGCTCCCGACGAGCATAAGAAGTCTTCGCCGATAACCATAATAAATATTTAACGCAGAAGAGTAGCTCTGTCTCATTGAAGGAAAGGCGTTTGTTTTGGCTGATAGACTTTATGCCACTGGACAGACTACTTTCCTTTCATGTTGCTATTTTCTCCCATTTGGATATCACAGACTCGTTTTTAAAGCCAGTCGCTTTGGTCGTCGTGCGAGATTTCTCTTGGTTCCTTTTTGTCCTTTCTCCTCTGTCTCGAACGACCCGAACCGACGGTTTTATCGCTCCCCTTCTATGCAGTCTACTCGTCAGTTCACAAAGCGGCGGCCTCAGTCTCCTCTCCCTCAGCAACAGCAGCAGCAGCAGTCGCCCGCACTGATGGCAGGTCCAACAGCTTCGTTTTCAAGTGCACGTAGCTTTGCGCGACAACCGATAGCTATTCAGAGTTCAGCACCGCTACACCGCCAGTATGCACCAGCACCTGTCGATAACAGCACCTCTGCACAGGAGCAAAATGGGTTCCTTGCCAACAAGGCCGAGGAACATCTCGCGCATGAGGAATCCCATGACGACCATCACCATCACCACCAGCATCACCAGCATAAAAACGAGGTAGGAAACGACTAGCGCTTTGAGGTTTTGTTTCGGTCGGATCTAACGTGCAAGCTTCAGTCAGCTTTGCCATCCTTTCCTTCCCCTTCTACTGTAGAGACAAAATATCAAAATCCGTATGAGCCTCATACCACCCATTCACACCATATCAATACCTTTAGCGGTCATAGCCACCAGGATGATCATGGACACGGACACGGACATGGACATGGACATGGACACACACACGACCATCACGACCACCATCACGACCATAGACACGGACACGATCACAGTCATAGTCATAGTCATAGCTATGGCCATGGGCATGACCATGACCATCATCATAGTCATGGTTCTCCACGCGTTCACATACCTTCTCTTCCTACCACAACTGAAGTATTTTCAACCTTGAATCCTAGGCAAAAAACGATATTTACATGGTTTGTACTTCATACAAGCGTCGGCTTTCTTGTCTGGTGGATGGGAATGGCACGCGATAGTTTATGTAAGAAAGTACAAGTATAAGAAAACAGGGATTGACATCCGCGTTTTCCTTAATTTCTCTTTCGCATCTAGCCGTTGTAGGCTTCTCCTACCTCGTGATCTTCGATGCGCTCGGTATCTTTGGCGAGTTTGTGTCCAATGTGATCCAAGTGACGCCTGCTTTCACTGCTTCCAACACAAAGCGTCCCTTTGGGTAAGCTTACCCACCATGTGAAATGCGAATAACGGTCGGAACAACAACAGGGCTCAGCGGTACGAAATTGTACTCGCGTTGGGCACCACCATTTACCTGCTTTTCGTGACAATGTATACAACCAAGGAGTCTTTGGAACATCTTTTGATGGAAGAAGCGCATGAAAACGGTTCACATCATGAAAAGGGGTAAAATCCAAACAAAATGATCAAGACGAGCCCTTTATCTAACCGAGTTTCCTTTTTTTTCTTTAGACATTCTGGTTTTGGTCTATTCTTTGTGATGTTTGTTGGTATCCTCGCTAGTTTGGTGGCGAATGTCGGATTGAAAAATCATGGCAATCTTGTAAAAAGTAAAGACTTTGGTTCATCCTTGTGCAACCGAGCTGATATTCATTAATAACCCTTATACTAGTTTTACCAAGAACACCTCGATCCAGCAGTCATCTGTCCCAGCAGAGTGCCCTCACATCTTTGTTATCCAATGTCTACTCCACAGGCATTGTTGGCTGTGGTGTCATTGTCATGCTCTTTCAACTTTTTGGTTTGGCAACACCAGCCATCGATAAATTTCTAGCCTTTGGTGAATCTGCTGTGATGTTCTACTTGGGAGGTCCTACAGCTGCCGCCTTGGCAAAACTGCTACTACAAACGACACCGGACACAGCTTCAGACCACATCACTGGAAGACTCCACGAGGTAAAGAGAAGTAAAAAGTTTGGATTGTCTATATGAAGGTTTAACCTGGTCTATTTCTCTCTCTTGCAAAGCTTCGTCAAGAACCCAATATCATCTCTGTGGACCGTGCACATTTTTGGCAGAATTCATTTGGTCAGAATGTTGGCACGCTAGAAGTTCATGTACGACCCGAGGCAGATGAACAAGCGGTGCTTGAGTTTGTGTATTCAAAGCTCGAAGATTTGACAACGCCGAGGTCAGCTGATGGTTTGCAAGGGGAACTTACCGTCAGTATTTTGAAACAATAGAGACAGAAAAAAAGAGGAATAGGAACGTATCTTTACAAATAGTAAACGATGTTTTAATAGCATGATCTCTATCTTTTTTTTTGTTTTTTCGTGTTTCTACTTAACTAAGCAACAGACTCAAAGCATTATCGAGGGAAGGGGAGGAGTAGGAAGCAAGATGTACGATCGCCCGTGAAAGCATGGACGAGTGTTGTAGAAAGAAAAATATAACTATGTTTTTATTGGAAAGTTTAAACTATGAGAGCGTCAAAAGTCGGTGGCGAATCCATAAGTTAAACTAGAGACATAGTAACAGTGGTAAACAGATGAGTCAGTGTAATCGACAAGGAATGACTCATTCAATGCACAGCAAGCACTGTGATTGGCTAATGAATCCTTGGAAAAGTTAGGTTCAATTCATCATCATCGTGTAGATACCATTTTCTTCTGTCCAGTATTCATCTTGAAGGACTGTTTTAGTATAGCCGAGACCATCTTTTCATTGCCTGTTTCGGTTCAATTACGAATAATTTGATATGGAACTGATAAAATACGAATGAATCCAGATGATTCCGGGGGGAGATCAACGGTGGGTCATAACTTTTGATTCTCCGAAAAGTGCATTTAAATGAACTCTCCAAGAAAGAGTTCACAAGGAAAAAAGAACTTTGTTTCTTCCGTATTTCTCTCTCTCTCTCTCACAAAGACACACAAAAAGCACATACACGCTAGATCTAATGTCATATCTTACGAAATCTCTTTCGTTACGTGCGCTGACCGCACTCACATCCTCTTCCTTGGCTACTGTGTCCTTAGCAAGCTTCTCCTCCATCCAACAACAACGCCGCAACCTTACCGCGTCAGTGGAGAAACCTGCTCATTTTCTTACCACTGCCGATTTTTCGGCTGATCAGATCTTGGATCTTGTGAGTCAGGCAGTTCAGTTTAAATACGAAGCAAACCATCAATATCCACAAACACGCATTGAACGACCTCTCGCCGGAAAAACCCTAGCATTGATGTTTTCCAAACGCTCAACACGCACACGCGTCGCCACAGAAACAGCCATGGCCTATTTAGGTAGATATACATCATCGGTTTTGTCCATTGCCAACCAAAATTTGAACTTTATTTATTCTTAAGGTGGTCATCCTATGTTCCTGGGATCTCAGGATATTCAGCTCGGTGTCAATGAATCTCTCCTGGATACGTCACGCGTCGTCAGCTCTATGGTGGATGGTATTATGGCCCGTGTAGGTGGTCATGAAGAAATTGAGGTATGTAAAAAAGCAAAAAAAAGAAAAAAAAGCAAGCAAGAAGGAGCGGTTTTGATGAGCAAAGAGGAAAAAAAAAGAACAGGACTCATTGTTTCTTTTTTTTTCCCTATAGCTTCTCGCCAAGGAATCCAAAGTGCCTGTGATCAATGCTCTTTCTGCCAAGTACCACCCTACTCAGATTTTAGCAGATTTAATGACGCTTCATGAACACGTGCATCATCGTCAAGTTGGCAGTGACCGATACACAGCGCACAAAAGACACCCTTCAGAAACCTTACCTGGTCTCAAGGTTGCTTGGGTGGGAGATGCCAATAATATCCTCCAAGAAATGCTGGTTGCTTTTCCTAAGGTGGGAATCCATCTCGCTGCTGCATGTCCTGCCGGTTACGAATGTGACCAAGATGTCGTGTCCATAGCCAAATCCGATGCCGATAAAACAGGAACTTCGGTTGTCTTCACTACACAACCCCAAGAAGCGATTCATGATGCTGATGTTGTTGTCACCGATACCTGGTACGTCCATTTTCCTTGCTTTGGTTGCTATAGATCAATGAATGTGGTATACACATATGCAGTCTATGAAACCGTTCTGTCTATTGAAAAGAAACCGTTTGTAACGACCGATATCGCCCTTTTTTCGTTTTATAGGATCAGTATGGGTCAAGAAGAAGAAAAGGCGAAACGGTTAAAGGATTTTGCTGGATACCAAGTTACCATGGACATGGTCCAGAAAGCTGGAGCCAAACCGGACTGGACATTTATGCATTGTTTACCACGTAAACAAGAGGAAGTGGACGATGAAGTAAGCTGCAGAGTAAAACAGAGGAAATGCAAGAGAGACTAAACCCTTTTTTTCCTTCCACTTTAGGTCTTTTATTCTGATCGATCCCTTGTGTTCCCCGAAGCGGAAAACCGCAAATGGACCATTCTCTCGGTCATTCATGCGCTCATGGTGAAAGGCAAAATATAAAAAAAAAAGCTAAAACAGAAAACAGATCCTCCTTCCTCGCAAAAAAAAAAGAAATTGGTTTTCATCTTCAAAGTCAAAAAAGTTTAAAAGTATACAATAAATCAAAAGCATTTGCATTCTCCATCCCCAAGTCAACTTGTATGTATCGCGCAAAATTTTGCAGTAACAGGCCGAATGAAGGTAAGGTGTACATTGCAGCTGATGCGTCTGCCAGTGCAACCCCAGTATAAGACAACATTAGGTTTAGTCATGCAAAGCGATCAAAAAGCGATCTCCAACCCCCCCCGGGGACTGCCGGCCAACTTTCTCATCGCCATTAGATCTAAAGTACACATCATGGTGTACCGTGGGCATCCAGATCTGTCACTGATCATGAACGATTGTGGCATTACGCTTGTAAAGACATCGACTTTTTCGAGACTGGGTTTAATCACTCATGATTTTAAAGACATGAGGTACTGGCGATCATTTTCCTTTCACCAGAAAGTGATCGTTGTCCTTGGCTGATGGTAATTGTATGTCATATATACACTTTTTAACTGCTCCCCCTTTCTTTCTGTTTCACTTCCGGTTCTGTTGTACTTTTCTTTTCCCAGAAAGCGAACATGCAGGCCATGAAGGAACCACATAAGGTACATGAATTTTCGAAGACACCGTACTTAACAGCAGTTGAGTATCTGTTTTATTTCCACATGGTACAGGACATTGCTGTAAGAAAACGGTATCTCAAAAAGACAACTTGTGATAAGAAAAGCAGGCTTCAGAAACACGAAAGACGCGTCAAAACGCGCAGCAAAACAAAAAGAAAAGTAAAGTAAAGGCCTACCCAAAGCAAAGTAAATGAGACTCAGACAAACACGCTGCATAAAGAGAACAGCAAACCGTTCTTTTCCATTATATATTTTTA
>MZZL01000369.1:0-17117 GCA_002749535.1 Apophysomyces variabilis
AAGGTTGTCACCGAAATCAAGGACACCAAGGTCGAGAAGGTAAGAGTACAATTTGATATTGTATTGTGGTATTAAAGGTATGTTTAGAAGGATGAGAAGCATGACCACAAGCATACTGCTGAAAAGGTCCTTGCTGGTGCCGCTGCTGTTGCTGCTGGTGCTGCCATCGTCCATGAAGTGACCAAGAAGCACGATGATGTGAAGAAGGCTGAAGTTGATGTTATGGATAAGAAGCAAACTAGTGTTGTACTGGTGGAGCAGAAGGTTGAGGTAGTTAAGTTGGCTACTGTTAAGGATACGAAAATCGTGATGGATCAATGGCTTGAAGATCTCTCGAAGAAGATTGTCTCTCTTAGCACTCAACGAGGAGCTAATGTCCACAAGGAAATAACCGTTGTGATCGAGAAAGCCCAAGAGGAGCTTGATGTAAGCATTTCTAAGGCAAAGGAATCGTATCATAAGCAGACGGATGTCATTTCTGCCGACGGTGCGGTATCGGAGCGTAACTTCTTTGCCACTTTGGAATGGATTCGCTCTTCAGCCTTGAATCAAGTTAAGCAGATGAAGGAGATCGCTATTCAAGGAGCAAGAAGCAAGGTTGATGTCCATACTCAGATTGAAAACCTTGCTTTGGTAACCAAGAAGCAAGTTGATACTGCTTTGGAAGTACATATCGCTGAAGAGAAGACTAGCACCGAGGAGGAGCTGGCTGTAATTGGAGAAGTGAGTGCCACACGTACTGTGAAGGAGAATGTTGTTGTTGTTGTGGAAGAAACCAAGAGCCAAGCTCAGCAACGTACTCAAGAAGAACTTGCAACGGTGGTAGAGCAGACCAAGCTGCACATCGTTCACTGGTTGGATAATCTCCTTGGACAATTGAAGATTGTTGTTCGTCGTGGTGATGAAGATGTTAGACAAGAATTTGAGATCACAGTGAAATCTGCCGAACAGGAAGCTGCCAAACTTGTGCAAGCCGCGAAACTTGAGTTTGTCAACATTGGGGTCAAGTCTGCTGCCCTACAAACCTGTCCAGAAATTACAGCTCTCGTAGCTAAAGCCAGAAAACAGGCTTTGGACTGTTTGGATAACATCAAGACAATCGTCACTGGTCAAACGGAACAATTCTATGAGATCATTACTAGCATCGATGTGGATGATGCTCAAGTCATCGATGAACGTTTCACCTTGGCGGTATCGCGTACGAAGAAGCAGGTCATAACCACTCTTGAACATGCAACGGAGACCGCTATTGTTACCGCTTTTGAAGGCAAGACCGTTACATGGGTCGAGACTGCTGTGGTACCTCAGTCGTTTGATAAAGTCGAGTGGTTTGCCTTTGATCTGGCTGGTACAGTTTACGATTTCATTCCATACGTTGTGCAGGCATGGAAGAGCACCGTTGCCGCTACACAGGGCAAGTTGTGCGATGTCGATCTAGAGGCTTTTGTTCTGCTTTGGCACTCGCAGTATCTTGAAGAAAGACTAAGAACAACATATGAAAGTACCGACAAGGCAATCTTTCGCTTGGTCCTTATCCGTTTACTGAAGGAAAAGTCTTTGGATACACTGATTACGGAAGACGAGATTGAAAAGCTCTCTGAATCTTGGTTCAATATTGGTTTATTCAGTGATTCCGCTGAAGGCGTTAAGCGTATCAAGAAATGTGGAAAGTTCGCCGTGTTCCTTTCTCCTGCGCTCTCTATCCGTTCCATGGCGTCTCTTTCTGCCAGTGCATGTGTGTGCTGGAACGCTCATTTGAGTGCTGAATTACTTGCTCCTTCTGGAATCAATACTGCCGAAACACTTATGACTCGTGCCGGCCAGGTCCTTGCAGTGGAGCCTGCACAATTGGCTGTCGTTTCTTCCAACCCTCATGTTCTAGAAGCTGCAAAGAATCACGGTTATCGAACTGTTCAAGTTCATCGTTATGAAGTGCTGTCCGACGAAAGCCACTTTGATATGAAGGTTGATGGCCTAGATGTCCTTGCAGAAAGTTTTGAAACATACCATGAACAGAAACAGAACAAGGATGCTCCGGCTGCTCGTTCTTGGTTCCAAAGATTGTTGTTTTAGAAGCACATAGTTTAGATATTTAGTTATGTGAAGAATAAATGAAATTTCTGTTTATGTGAACCAATACTTCTACGTGTCCTTCGCTTTCAAAGCTTTTCAATTTATAGATTCTGACATTGATTGTCGTAACATAGTGGGTGTGAAGCATCTGACGGTCTAGAAGAAGGGAATCGTTTGTAATCGGCCATTTTGCGCCACATAAAGTGCGGCTATGTTGACCGTTGTATAGCTAACTATTGTGGATGGGCATATTATCGCGACAGCCTAAATGCTGCTTTTTCTCCTTTGTTAACTTTGCAGATTCCTCGTATGGATGCAAGTATGACCGGAAAAGTTTATAAATGACAGCGAGCTTCTTCATCGAACATGCAACTTTCGTGAAGTTACAAGTTAAAGAGAACTTTATTGGACCCTGTGGGAAAAATAACGATTATTCAAGAGAAGAGTTTGGCAGTAACGATATCGGTATCGGTTGCCATGCATCACAGCTTTAAAAATCCCGAGTGTAAACACGTTTTAAGCTGAGGTTGACCGGTTACGTATGATGATTTAAGCGTAATTGTTGCAAGGAGAGTTGGATGTAACTGCTTTAGGGCTGAACTACTTCAGCTCTCCGTATCTTTTCCGAAGTGTACGGTATTTCATCAAATAATACATGGTTTCCAATTCTGACGCATATTTTGATTAAGTATAACGATTGATCATCAATGATTCTCTACCTTTCACAACGTAGTTGCCGTGAGCAATCGCCTTTTTGATTTCTTCCTCGTCTTTCAGTTGGCTCTTTTTCATAAACGCTGCTTTCAGCTTAGGGCGAAAAAAGTTGTGATAGCCAGCGGGATACTCCCTCCCAAGAAAGACAAGCTGTTGAATGAAGCAGAAGCCAGATGAAAACAAACATACATAGCGCATGAGTTGTCATCCTATACCTGTTTATACAATGCAATAACTTGAGAACGTAATGTATTCGATGTCATAATTAAGGTGCAGAATGGTGGGCAGACCTGCTGAGGAAAGAAAAATAAGGCAAAGCGGGTTGATGCGGGGGACCAAATGGTTATACTCAGCACAGCAACGCATTCGGCCTGTTGTGCCTTGCTTGATTCCTCCACCCCAGGTGATACGATTGATATATGAGCGACGTTGTAAGTATGCCTTGAAATCATTCGTCTTTGACGGGCTCATCGAACATTTACTTTTTGGCAGCACGGAGTCAAGCGTGTTAAAACAACTGAAGAGGCCACTAAAGCTCGTCGGGAACGAGAAGCCGGCAAGATCAAAGAGTATAACAGTATAGTTGCTGAATGTCGGGAGAAAGTAAAGTATCTTCGCTTGTTTTACGCGTCTCTTATCTAAACTCTTTCTATATACAGATTCAAGCGCGAGAGTTTTCGAATGAGACGCTAGGCATGACGACCAGGATTTTGAGCACAAATCCTGACTATTATACTGTTTGGAATTGGCGAAGACTTATTCTTATCGAGGGGATACTGAAGACTGCAGACGAAAAAAGGCCAGTCTTCGTAAAAGAGCTACAATTTTTTATGCAGTTGATCCACTTGAACCCCAAATCATACTGGTTGTGGAATCATCGCTGCTGGTGCCTGAGAACTATGCCCGAGCCTGATTGGGCGGGAGAACTACGGCTCGTGGAGAAGATGCTAGGAATGGATGCTCGCAATTGTAAGTGATCGAAGAGGGTTGATAGTTAGCAGTTTGACCTAGTATTAGTTCATGGATGGGATTACCGGCGTTATGTCGTCCGGCAACTACGTGCCTTGTCTGGATCAGCAGAGGATGATCTTCGAATTGTGGAACAGGAGTACGCCTTTACAACACAGAAGATCGAACAGAATTTCAGCAACTATTCTGCATGGCACCAAAGATCGAAACTTTTGCCAGAGATTGTAGCAAATAAAAGTACTGAAGAAAGAAACGAAGTGGCTAAAAAAGGTGTTCATCCCACAGCAACTATCTAGCGTTATTAACAGCACACTAGAACTTGACATAATCAAGTCCGCTATTTACACTGAGCCTGACGATCAATCTGCATGGCTGTACTATTGGTGGCTGTTGGGAAAAGGCAGGTTTATAGTTAATCAGAAGCAATTTGTTAAATGACTCATGGTTATAGCAACCGAGTTTGTTTCTCTGCTTGGCGCTTTTCGTATTGAGGGGTCTGCTTTGGTTGTCATTGGATTCAATGACGATATCGCATTAACAAAAGCGCCAACTGTGATAGATGCCAACGATCAACCTGTTCTTGGGCAATGGATGTCACTTGATGCGCGGGATAAAGGAGCTGTCTGGACTTTTGCTCCATCTGGAAGTAGGCCTGCTTATGTAAGGCTGGAACCAGAGGATATTTTAGCAAGTAGCAGTGCGAAGACGGTGAAGCAAACAGCATACCAAAGAGAAATTGTTACGATACCTTGTGGGCCAGGTAAATGAAGTTGAATCCACCTGCAATTTTTTCATAGTGCTTGATAACAGGCATTTTGGAACGTATGAAGTCGTACGAGGAGCGGTTTAGTGACATATCGAACGTATGGAAGCCATTGAAACATCAAAGATATGCCGATCCTTCAGCGTCAGGCTCCCAAACTTGGTACACGTTAGATCCCATCCAACTATTAAAAGACGAAATCCAGGCCGTTCGTGATTTGTTAGACATTGAACCCGAGAGCAAATGTAAGCATAATGTGTCCTCTCAATCAACCTGAAGTGCTTATCCTTCCTAGGGGCTTTACAAACGTTGGCACATTTTCTGCAGCAATTGAAGCTACGGTTAAATGGAAAGGATGCTGATAATTTAGACGAGGAAACTGTAGATATCTTCAACAAGTTATGTGCATTAGACCCCTCGCGACGATATCGATATGAAGATGGAAGTGAGTATTTTGCTCAAGAGGAAAAGAGTGAAGCTACGGCCGATTAACATCAAAAATTGTAGAAGCGCGCATTTTCTTTGAACGGGCAACCCGTTTTCTTTTACGTGAAGACGGACACGGCGAACAGGTTTTGGTACCCACGCGATTGGAATCTCTTGATTTATCACAATGTCCCGTAATTAACCCAGCATTACTGTTGCTTGTTCGTCGCCTGTCTATGCAGCCTTCAGAGACTACTATGCTGATATTAGATCAGCTACCGTTCCTGGAAGAGTGTACACAGGTGTTGTAGCAAACGCTTATACGAAGACGTATTGATCGTTTGGTTCTCTTTTTAAAACATTAAAAATATGATCTAGTTGAAATGGATGGTTAGTTCAGATGATTTTTTTTTTATGATCACTAAGACAGTTGCAAACGGGCAATGGACAAGATAACTCGTGTATCATTTCTTAGACTATTGATAATGAATGAATAACAAAGATTTTGCCATCATTCTCGCTATCGGATAGTAAAACCAGCTTTGTGGCTAGCAAAAAGGAACCTAGTCATAGTTCTGCAACAGACTGACTACGTTGAAGATGTAATTGTACAGATATCTATTCTACAAAAATGTATTTACACTTTTGAAGTAAAAAAGTTGCCTTGACGCATATTTGCCTTGAGCAGAAGTAAGGCAAGTGTCCCAGTTAGATAAGACACGCCAGTAAAGATCTTGTAACTGAGATAGGCCGTCGACGTCGCGTGCCCTTCAACAGCTGCAGCAAGGTTAGGTCCAAACATGGATACAACCGTGATCAAGAGAAACAAGGCATATCCCGATTCAAACTTTTCCTTTCCTGTGATCGCCTCCGTAATGGATGGTCCAAGAGAGACAAAGGCACCACCCGCCATGCCAAATGTGCACGAAAATACCATCAATGTATAAAAATCATACGCAAACGTCCACATCAGTAACGAACTTAAGCCCGCAACAAAACAGTATAGTATAATAGTATTTAGGTGTCCTATACGGTCGGCAGCATATCTATCATTATGAGGGTTAAAAAAGTAACATCCGTATAACAAAAAGAAAGATCAAGCAACTGAACACTTACCCTGCAATTATGCGACCAATCGAGTTCATAATAGAGGCGGCTGAAACCATGGAGGAACCTTCGGCTGCCGTCAGACCAAGGTAAGTGGCATATGCTGATCAGAATCTAGTTTATCAATACGGACTTTTCTTTTTTGATAACCGTTAAAAACTTAGGCAACGCACCCGGAAGATAAAAGTACGGAACGTAATACCCCGTTTCAATAAGGATGTCGGCTGCGCACCAAAGCATAAAATTAATGGACTTCAATACTTCAAACTGAACTATATTTTGCCACTGTTTTTGCTTCTCTGTCTTGATGATTTGCCGCTTGTTTTCCTTGAATAGTATGCAAGCTACACAGCTGAGAGTAAGGCTGATGATACCCAAGATACGATAACACCTATAGGCAGCAGAAAATCAATATCGACCATAGAAAAACAATCAGCTCTCGGTCTTTTAAGAATCTGTTTTTTCCTTACCATCCTACACCAAGTCTATTGTTTAAGATTGTCATGACGAAAGGAATGATAACACCGCCTATACAAGAACCGCTAGAAATAATACCAAGGGCAAGACCTTTCCTTTTACAAAACCATTGGCTGACACTGCTCATAGCTGCCTATAAAAAGAAGAAAAATGGGAGAGCAAAGGAGTCGTATCTCTTGTTTCTCTTCATCTGAAATAAGAAACAAAAGGCATCGTTCAACAAACTTTACATAAAAGATAATCGAGGCGCCAGCACCATAAAGAAACCCTTGTGTCAGATAGAGTTGCCATATCTAGGATAGTTAACAGGAGGAAGAAATATAAACCGGCCGTCTATTTTTCCATGTTACTTACCTTTGTGCTTAAGCTTGCTAGTTCAAGTCCAGTCGTACAGAAGAGAGTAGCTATGATGAGTCCCCATCTTGTTCCGATGATCGAGATTAGGATTTGCGCAAAGGGGCTCCAAAAATTAAGAGAAAAGTTGGCAAACGAACCAACAAAACTCAATTGCAAAATCGTGGTGGAAGTGATCCCGAATATATGTTGTTCATAGAAATTCTGCATGACACCTAGATATCCGTAATTTTGGTTACCAGATTGTCTGTGCGTTCCAAATACGAAAGAAAGTTACCCCTAGAACAAAACTTAATCAATGAATCCATCATCCTCTCATGTATGTCCCATCATCTTTTCTTTTTCTGTTCACTGCCTATAGTTTACCATCCAGTAATTGTCCCAAGACCTGTGACTTGGACTAGAAACGCTGCCAGAACAATAAACCAGCCATAACCACCATCGGGACAATCACGATTGTCGTCCAGCGTCGTTTGTTCTAAGGGAGGATAACAAGTGGTCCGAGGTTGCATCCGATGGTTGATGTTTCCTTTCTGCTATTTGTCTCTCAATTTACCTGAATCAACATCGCTATGTCTGTCATGATTCGGTGTCGGGTGATCTTCTTTATTCGACAATGATAACGTGACACTGATCCTTGGATTATGCTCTGGCAGCGACATGACTTAAAAAGTGAAAAGAAAAAGGAATGTGCAGAAACTTTTGTCTTTCGTTTTTTGTTGTTGCGCTCTACATACACACAACAATAAAAAGGAGGTAAATATGTCGGCGATTTAGAAAATTATTTCTTTACCCGTTGTCTCCACTTTTCATTATCTTCTTTTTTATCAAATAGCTTTTACCTCCTTAAACACTTTTTTTCTTCTTTCTGGCGTCCTTTTTCTTTTCTGTTTCTGTAAAAGCCAAGGAGTCGGTATCTTTTGAGAAATAATGACCAATATGTTCTTTGGGACTCTTTCTGTGATCTTGCAATGGCTGCTAATTTTGCTATTAAGCAAAAATAATGACTTGCCTAGCAACATGATCAATCAAAAAGAAAACGGTAACCCTGGAGACTGTCTTTCAAATAACAGGTGAAGCTCTTGCAACTTTATGCAGTTTTGCATAGAGGGTAGCAACCGATTCTTCTCTTTTCTTGACAGCAAAAAAAATCGTTTTTCTTTTTTCTGTCCCTTTTTCTGCATTTCTGCGGCTAGGCAGATTTAAAAAAGAACTAGTGCCGTATTCTTTTTCGAGTTCTCCTGGCAATGACAGGACTAAAGACTCCATTGGTGCGTATCCTAACACGTAAAAAACTACAGTAGGCTTTTGACCATTACCGATCCATCTACCTTATCCCCCCCTTAAAATTACATACATAGTACATTCTTGCTAATGAGCCTACCAGTTACCGGGTGGTCCATAGAAATTGAGAAAAGGGCATCTTTTAGCGATGCTTAACTGCTCTTTCTATTGTTCGAATGGCAGTTCATGCGACTGATATAGCCAATTTTCGCGTCTATAAAACCGTTTCTAAGTTAGAAATCCAAATCTGCCTTGTTAATGCAGCGGGATACGTTTCTCAAGATGTGGAGGAAAAGGGTTGGAAACAGTCTAAGTATAGCATGGCATGAACGGTAGATGAAGATTATGCCATCCATGGGTCGAATAGAATTTTGGCTTTCTATATCGCCTTCATTTATTAGAACATCAGCTTTTTACATTGACATTTTTGATGTGCTCATTTTTCCTTGAATTTAAAACATCATGTCTTGTGGCCATGAATGAAGTAAGGAAGTACTGAGCATATTTCTCTTCTGAATTCAATCATGTACGGGCTTTAATTCTTTATGCTTTACGAATGTTAACTAACGGTCCGTTTTACGTATACATTTATAAACCTAAAATTGAGATGATAATAAAGGCTTTTCGAGCGGCAAAACCCTATCAAAAAGGAGTAACAATTTGTTGCTGTAGCAGCTTGATCAAGTTTGTTCCCTCCGTTGGCGTGTGTTTTCGGATAACAGAAATCGACGCAGTCAACCAGTATGTAATTTTTTCATGTTGTCTAAGTGATTGGATAAACAGTATATTATATGTTGAATGTTATAGGATGATTGTATACAAGTCCATTAAATCTTAGCGAAAGGGTTCTTGTCCATGCGTAGTTTGAGTGCGATCAAAAATACAGAGCCCACCAAGTAACAAGCACCAGTAAACATCTTGTAAACGAAGTAAGGCTGAATATCGGAAACACTGGCTTCAATGCCGCCGGAAATGTTGGGACCAAACACTGAGATAATGTTGGTAATGAGAAGCAAAGACAAACCAGAAGGGAATCTCTCCATGCCCAAGATAGAGGCAGTGATAGGTGATACTAAAAGAAGCCAATGCCCAATTAGCCAGCGGAAGCGATCAAAACCCTCCATAAAAAAAAGGAAGAAATCCTGAAAAACAAGGTTTTACTTACGTAATGCGAAATAAGAGCCACAGAAAAGACCAAAAAGAACAGCAAAGGCCATCATGACGCCGTAAGTAAAGGCAAATGTCCAGATTAAAAAGGAACTTAAGCCTCCCAGAATTGTGATGATAATATTGGTATTGATGCGTCCAATTCGGTCAGCCATAATACCCGCAAGGATACGACCGATAAAGTTCGCCGTCGCCGCCACAGCCACAAGGGCTGACCCCTGGGAATAAGATACACCGTAACTCGATGCATACGCTATTTTTTTTTACGGAAAGAAGAAAAGGAAGACACGGGAGTTAGTCTTTGTCCTTACGATCTTTGGACGGGGACGAAGGGCTTAGTGAACCTTACATGGTAGATAAAAGAAAGGGACAAAGTAGCCCATTAACGCCAGATCAGAACCAACGCAGAATAAGACAAAGTTTAAGTCTTTCAGAACGCCGAATTTGACAATGTCTGTGAACTTTTTACGTTGTTTGGGCGCGGGCTTCAGCTCCTTAATCAACGCGACCGCCACTAGATCACAAGCGAGACATACAAATCCCATCACACGGTAGGTCCTATATAATGAAAATTTAGATCTCATCACACTTTCTTGTCTTTTGCTGTTGTTTTTACCATGCAGGTCCTATTGAGGAATTGATAGGTGACATGATAAAAGGAATGACCAAACCACCGATACCGGATCCACTAGCAATCAACCCCAAGGCAAGGCCACGGCGCCGTGTGAAATATTGAGGTGCCACAGCCATCTAGAGTAACCAAGCAGAAAAAAAAGTTTCGGTACATATAGTTTTGGAATGTTTCGAGTCCACAGTGAAAAGAAAATAAAGCACTTACTATCATGCAATACATCAATGATGCACCAGAACCGAACAAAATTCCTTGGGTTAAGTATAAGTGCCAAATCTGATATGGAAAAGGTGGAAAATCCCAGGGTTAGCAAACCGTGAGAAAAATGGATGATTCTACTTTCTAAGTTTCCCTTACCTGCCATGCAAAACCAGCCATTTCGAGTCCAATGGTAATCAATAACATGCCGATGATCATGACCATACGTAGACCGACGATGGATCGTAATATTTGGGCTACAGGTCCCATCAAATTGATAAAAACCAATGCCAATGTACCGACAAAGCTGAGCTGAACACTGGATTCTATTCCAAACACATGTCGTTCATAATAATCTTGCATAACACCTATGAAAGAAAAGATACGGGATCCCAATGGTTCATTGCTTGCGCCTCTTTCTGTAAAAAGATCTTACCCCTACACAAAAGCATAAAATGATGAGTGACACAAAGATTGACAAGCGTGAAACGGTGAAATATTTATCCCAATAAAGCCCCGCATATCACCAATACAGATTCGGATCAGACCGAACAGCGAAAAAAAAAAAAAAGGATTAAGGAACTACTTACCAACTTGTTGCGGTCCCAAAACTTGTACACTGGACCATGAAAGCACCAAGGACAATAAACCAGCCATAGCCACCATCGGGGCCTTCCTCTTCTCCTTGAATGGTCGCCTCTTATATTGGAAGGAGAGCATCAGTAACAAGATCAATTCGCAGAAAATCATTGACTTACCATCTACTTCTTTTTTTCCTTCAAGTGGTTGTTGCTGATCATTATCTTTCAGGACCTTTTCATCATAGATACTCCTGCCAGAAGTAATAGTTTGCTCGTTTATCTCTTTGATTTGAATTGTAGTGGCCATTTATGCAAAGCCAATTGTATCGGATATACAACAGATAACAAAAGAAATGAAGACCTACGGGGAATGCTTCTCTTTTTTTGCTTTTCGCCAAAATAAAACAAAAGCTTTCTTTAAACAGAATAACGCGTTTCTTCTTCTCGTCCCTCTTCTACTTCGTTCTTTTTCTTTTATAAAAAAGAATTAAAGGTAGAATAACCAAGAAAAAAAAGAGAGGGAGACAAGAAGAAAGGGAAAATGAGATATATAAACGCTAATTCTTTTTTCCTTCTTTATTGGACAGAATTTTTTTTTTTTTGCTGACTGTTAAAGTTTAGACGCCTCGTCTCACTTCTTCTCCGTAGTTGCGCGAACTACGCCACGTTCAATTTACCCGCTAGCCGCATGGAGTACTGAAAGAAATGATAATTGGAAAACTATATCCCGTGTGTATACGTTCCATTTGTTGGCAGCTAAACAGGATCTAAGCTAAATAACGTAATTGAGTGGACATAGAAAGTTTACTGGATCCCCAATAAATACAACCAACTGGTGGGATTACAACATAAGCTCCTCAGATGTCAGACCAAAAAAAAAAAAGGACGGATGATATGCTTAACCGTAACTTCCCCGGATAATCTTCTTTTCTCTCATTCTCCTTGTGTTTGGGCAAAAGAAAGTTGAGAAATTCATTAAACAAGAATGCCTATAGTAAACAAAAAAAGAAAAAGAACTTCTAGATGAAACAATGCGGGAAAAGAACGAACAATAACAAAACAGAAGAAGAATTATATGTATAAAGATAGAGAGAGAGAGTGATAGGATATCATTAAGCAACAGTATTAGGAATAGAATCCACCGTCGAATTATGAGATCGAGTGGAATAAGGAATCGAAATACGACTACTGGCCGTGTCATTGCGTCTTAGCTGATCAAGACTATGTCTGTCCGAGTCAAGATGAGGGCCATCCAAGATCACTGATCTTGCATTCACCGATGCCCTTGAAACAAACGAAGCAGCATCATTGTCCGCCTGGGACCATTGAGGCAGTGTCAATGGTTGATGTTGATTCGTGATTCGGCTCACATAAATAGCGGGCCTAGGCAAAAACAAAAAAGTCAGAGACAAATATACACAAAAAAACACACCATAAACCCTAATTTTCTGTACCCGTTTAACTTACAGTTTCTTTTCCATGTAGTAGGCAAGGGCCTTACCACGTAACTTATCGCCATAGCGAGATCGTGGTAATTGCTTATTATCCACAATGACGACCGTATCCACTAGGAAAGAATGGGTATCCAGAATAGCACTGACAATCAATGGTACGGCCGATAAAGCATGTTCTGCCACCTTGACTGCTGCCACAACTACCGTTTCGCTACCAATTCTAAACACAATGCTGTCATACAGAACAACGTGAGCATTACACAAAAAGAGCCAAATCTCTCTGTTTCTGTTATTTTTTTTACCATCCGCCTGGCGTAATACCAGGATGACACATCTCCACGCTCGATTCGATATCCACAGGGAAATGAAGAAGACCATTGACTTCAATCGTCTCACTAATAGGTCCAAGCACAAATAAACATTGCCCTTCCTCAACCAAGGTCTGTCCATCCACCCGACGTTGAACATTCCATAAGAAGCCAAGGTCACCTGTACGCATATATTTGATCCGAGGATCGGCTCCAACAATCACTGCATCGAACTTGCTTCCTTCTTCACCATAGAAACCTCTAACATTGCATTCTGAAGCCACCCATATCTCTCCTATCACATGGCTCGGACAAAGCATTTGCGTCTCGGGATTGACAATCGCAATCATCGTGTTACTTGGCACAATACCCGAGTCATGGATCAGTAATCCATTGGCCGCTTCCTCTTCCGGAAGAACGGGTTTAACAATACCCTGTCTCAACCATGCAAAATCAATCACTAAGGAGATAGGCTCCACCAACATGTACGATCGTGTCGTGATCATGGGATTGCCAGCATGGCTATAGACTGAATTAATGGCTTCTTTTTCCAATCGATTGACTGAAAAGTAGCGCATGGTATGTTGATCTAAAAGAACAAGGAAAAAAAAAGCTTAGTTTCCCCAAACGTTTTACCACAGTATGGCTTTTTCCCCCTTTTTCTTTTCTTGTTCTTTTGTTTACTTACACAGAGAAGGTTTGGGTCGATTTTCCGTGACGATCATCAAATTCTGAGTGTTGTGTAATGCCAGTGGACGATGTTCAGCCGAGGTCATGCGATTCATAGCATACTGGAGCAGAGGAAGATTGACACAAAGATCCTTAGCTAAAAATGGAAAGATCAGTTTCAGAATAGCGCTACTCTTTTTTGCCCTTACCCTTATAACGTTGAGCCAGCTCAAAGTAGAGGGCCGGTGTCTTATAAAAGTCATCCAAGGAAACCAAAACCGTAGGACATCCTATAAAAAAAAGATGGAGATTTAGAGCAGCTTTAACCCAAAAAGGAAAATGTTGAAGGAAGTCCACGTTTTTTTACCAACATAAACACCGCAGAAGACGGCATGTAACAGACCAAGGCCTTCATGTGCTCCCAATCCTGCCACCACCAAGCCACGTTGCGCTTTCATCTGACACGTCGTCTTTTGTGTTTTGCACTGAGCCAAAATGGTATCATGTCCCATCTTGGGATAACAACGTCGTGTATTCGCCGAATTCTGTACAAGGACAAGGGTATCTTCTGCTAACCACTCTTGCTTCACGGAAAACCCACTTTCTTTGCCCAACATCTTGTTGAAACGCGAAGCCTTCCCAATCTGGAATTGCTCCGGCATCCGGAATCCCTTGGGAATCAAGGCTTTCAACGCCGCACTTACATGCTTATGTTTCAACACATCCTCGGACGCAGCATTGGTAATAATATACGTGATATCCAGATCACGCAGCGTCGTCACGATATTCGCCACATCTTCCTTGATCCGATTCGGATGTTGCTCCGGGTCAGGCAACGCACACACCACAGGTACCACGCCCAATACCATGCAAGCATAGATTGACTGGACAAAGTCCACCCCAAACGATGCCAAGATCAACACCTTTTTACCCTGTCGAAGCACAGCCTTCCGTTGTAAATAATTGGCTGTGGTGGCAATCTTATTGTTCATCTTTCGCCACGTATAGGATTTCGATCCCTGCACAAACGCCACCTCTTCCGGGTAAAGCGACGTACGCCAGATCAAGAGATCCACAATATTGTTAAATCGACTCAGATCATAATCCGTACGCTCGTCTGTCACCGTCCGCACCATCTCCATTCCCGTATGCTGCGGTTGTTGTGTTGTCCCCAGTAACACACCCGTCTGGATAGCCTGATCATACGCTACCCTGGATCGCCAAAGGTCATTGTGAGGGTCACGGCTGGTGGCCGTGTTAAACACTGTGCGGTCCACATCCATCTTCAAATAGCGGAATTGGAACTGTCCGGTCATGAAAGCACGTTTGGTCATCAAAGGATGGATCTGACGCCGACCATGTTTGACTGTGCGTGGAAGACCATTCGGCGCCAGAACAACCATCGCATACAATCTTAAGCCGTGGTAACCAAGCAAAATATCCGCAATGTTGTTGGCGATCTCAGGCAATTCATCGCGATTCGCAGACGACTCGAATACCAAGATAGGCAGATGCTGATCGTTCACGGCGATCTCAAAGATAGCACAGGGTTCCAAACGCGCCCTTTTGTTCAATGTGGCTATAATCTCGCTCGAAAAATGCACCTCTTCACTACCAAACTCTTCCCCCAAGCGTTGCTGCCGAATACGATCCTCATAACTACCCAAGACAACCAATCGTCCTCCAATCACCGTGCCTACCAATCCTGTACGCAAAAATTCCTGCTCATAGATCTCTGGACGCTGAGTCTCCGGAGGCACAAAAATAGGCCGCGCGTGGAAAATGGCTTCCGTATGTTTTGGCAAACCCCAGAAGCCACCCGACAACGAAGGTGCATCAACCCATATTTCACCGATCGTATCCGCCGGACAAAGAGCAGTTGTTTCCGGATCCACAATGGCCACCGTAGCTGAAAAAAGAAAAAAAAAAAGAAATGAGTCCATCCATCGAGCTAAATTTTCTCTCTCTCTTACCTTCTGGAATGGCAAAGCCAAAAGAACCTACGCGTACATGGCCTGGTTCATTGGTATGTTGCGATTGTTGCACTTGTTCACCGGCGGCCAACATCACGACTTTGTTTCGTCGAAGCGCTTCGGCATCCAACAAACATTCCCATACATCCCTTGAATGTCCAGCAGCCAATACAGAACGTGTGGTCACTCTTTGCTCCTGCCCTTCGCCTTCCTGTTCATGCACTATTTCTTCCAGATGGGCTGGCCCTAGATAATCTCGGAAGCCAAGAATCATACCACCGTATTCGGGCAGAGAAGCAATAGGACATACCACTTCCAATGGATCATCCCCATTGCCTAAAGGACTCAATAGTTTTTCCGCAATCATCTCGTTCAATTCCGGATTGACAATCACCGTATCAATCAATAATAGCCGTAGGGATGCAAAATCAGGGACCACTTTTTTACTATGTTGTTGTACTTCTTTCGGATTGGCTTGATAAAACTTGGTCGCATATTTTAATCCAGCATAATCAGCTAAAGCAATGGTAGCTACAAAAGCAAAAAGAAAAAGAAAGAAACGAAAGGGTAAGGGCAAAAAATAATAAAGAAATAGGTTATCCCTCCTTTCCCCTCCCCTTCACCCAAAACACTTGTTGATTTCCCAAATTACCTTTGTACTTCGAAATGACATAAATCCATACGGCAGGTGTTTCCATGATACTCGCACTGGCAAAAATGGTATGATAGCCTGCAAATATGGAACAAAACACAGAAAGAATCAAGCCCACTTGTTGTCTTGGTTCCAGGTACGTGACAACGGTATCCGGCTCATAACGAGCAGGGACCACCTGGATCGAACCGTCCTCGGCGGATTTCTGCACGACGGTCGGTGTTGCGGCGGCTTTAAATGTTCTGCATTGATGGACCAAGGTCTGATGGGTGACGGTCACTCCCTTGAGTTCGCCGTTCGTGGCCTTGCAGTATTCAATGTAGGCTAATTCAGGCACCTGGATCGGAGGTCGACCCGACGAGCCGGACGACTTGGCTTGGGTTGGGTACCAGGAACCAAAGTCATTGGTTTTCCACCACTCAATGTTCTTTGGGAATTCGATCGATCGTGCTTGCATGTCCCGTGTGAATGCACGTAGATTGTGATCCGTTGTCAAGACTAAATGGGTATTGGACAGATGGAGCACAAAGGCCAATTCCGCCAACTCTTCGGCCGCATTGATCGGCACCGCCACCATCCCTGCCAGGAAACATCCCAGAAAAGCAATGATGAATTCCAATGCCTCGGATTTACGGTAGATCAAGGCCACCCGATCCCCGATCGGCAAGCCGGATTTCTCACGGATCACCATCGCCACCTTTTCCGCCCGGGCATTCAACTTCTCCCACGTCAGACTCGCCGCCTCCTTCCCTCGGCTGTCCACCACCGTAAAGGCCGGCGTGGCGCGTGCACTGGTCGTCGTACGGTGGCGCAATACCTCCGCCAGATTCGTGAACGCTGCCATATCCGTCTCACTCCCATCGTCCGTCGACACCTTGAACGGGATCTCGCGTGCCACGATCGGCAACATCTGCCGACCGGCCAAATCGGCCAAAAGCATCTGTTCCATCGGATCCTCCAACCGAAGCGTAGGCTGAGGCACAGCCTCAATCGCCTTGAACGTCGTCGCCATCGAACTATCGCCATACCGACTTCGCCCGCGATTCAATGACCGTGATCGTTCACGTAATGTTTCTGTCAGGGAATAATTGCTACCCGAAAATCTTGCCACGTTGCTAGCAGAGAGAATGGATGGACTTCTTCCCGTTGAGGATGGTCGCCAGTTGTTCACGGACCCCGAATCTATACCAAAAAAACACAAAAAAGAAAAAGAATAATAGGTCATTAAGCTGATTTTCTTTTATTCAGGGAAAATAAAAAAAAAAAAAGAAAGACCAAAAGGGTAAGGGTGAGCAAAGGAAAAAAAAAAAAGAAAAA